>JAQZBX010017938.1:24140-35188 GCA_029593785.1 Cabassous unicinctus | reverse complement strand
TTTTTCCGGGAGGTCCCGGGGATTGAACCCAGGTCCCTCCATATGGGAAACAGACGCCCAACCATTTGAGCCACATTCACCCCCCTGATTTTTTTTTCTTTTCAGTTTTTCTGAGGATACTGTGATCAAAGTGGCTGTTAGTTAAGATGTCCACCATCATGACCCAATTGTCTTCTGAAAGGCTCATTTTCACCACACACTAAACATTGGACAATCATCCTTCTGACGGCAGTGCCTCTCCTCTATCTCTCTTCCCCCTCCCCTCTTTAGGAGACTGGTTATTATTTTGAGCAAGCCGAGCAGGATCTAGACATTATTATTGGTCTTTCCAAGTCTCTTGAGAATTGGCATAAAATTTAGAGGTCTCCAAAACATGTCAAGAGAGCTGGTACTGTTCTGAGCCCAAGGCAGACATCACTAATCAATTATGATACTGTCTCCCTGACCCCTGCAAGACAGGCACCAGGCAGCCACTGTTAAGCAATTGGCGCTGGAGCCAGAGGTGAAACCTATTTGCCATCTCAGTTTTAAGCACTTACTTGCCCTTGTGTTCCTTTGCTTGGTGCAACTCTCACATAATATTCTGGCGTTCCAGACTGAGGGCAAGATAGTAGAGAATACTACGTCTTAGGAATGTGCTATATAAAAGCACATGAAATTGGCTATAAAAATAGTGAAAAATTGAGATTTTTTTCAAATTCAAAAAATTGTTAAAATACCATGAACACTGTTATGTGGGGAGGCTTAATACCAAGCTGTCTGTGCCCTCTCCCAAACTTTTTTTTTTTTTTTCTTAAAAAGCTGTCTTCCTCCTTATTCCCAGATCTTTGGAGATCCTAGAAGCATTTCCTTTTGTGTGTGGAAGAGGACCTCAAATATTTTTAAAATCTACAGCTTAAGAAAATACCTTTTTTGTACACCAGAGGCCCCTCTTCAATTTGGAAATACAAATAGTTTAACAGCTACCAGCTATTGAATTTCCTCTGTGGACCAGGCATTTCCCTGAGTGACTTAGCCACATCAGCTCATTTACTCATCACAACAGTCCTGAGGCCTAGTATTAGTAGGCCCATTTTACTGATGAAGAAGTAACTCACCCAGAGTTGCACAGCTAGTAAATGGTAGTTAGGATATGAATCCAGGTCTGTCTGGCATCAAAGCTGTAACAGATACTCTGCCCAGCTTCTCCCTAAGGGGGTCTGTGCTCTTGGTTTGGGGCCTTAAAGCCCCCCGGCCTCTTTCCTGCTTTTCTCCCTACCTTCTTTCACTCATACTATGTAAAACCCTTCCCCCCTTTTTTTTCCTTCCAGAGAAGTACCTTCTCTGTTAGTCTACAAAAGCTGGACATTCCTGCAGTAGGGACAAAGCATTTCATCCCAGGGACCCAGCTAAAAATGCAGGCATCTTAGAGCAAAGAAAAGTGCCTGAAAGCAGAAATAAGTGGTGGCCTCAGGTCATCTGGGAGAGCAAAATTTGAAAGAGGCATGAGGGAGTCATTAGGTCAGGGGAAAAGTGGGCAAGGGGGAGGCAGGAGTGGCAAATTCAAGTTCTACTAGTCCCATAGACTTCAGGCCTGAGACGGACAGATTCGTTCATTGGTTCTATAATCTACAAACCATCCCTTGAGCTCCCCGTGCTCAAAAGGGCTGGGTCCTTTTGGGGTCTGGTCATACTGGGGCTTGAGGCCATCTTTCCTCTCTGTCCTCATTTTGGCTAGCTGTGATGACCTACTGGCCTCCCCCTTGAAGCTTAGGCGAATCATCAAAAATCATGAAATAAGTCAATTCCTGGTTCTACTCACTGCCTGGGCAAGAAGCTGCCCCATCATGAACCAAATCCTGCAATCCAGGGAGTCAGTACTTGTGACTTTTGGTTTGAGATCCACACTGACCGCTCCCATTTTTCTCTGCTTAGAGTGTCTTAATATGTACAGAAATATCTCACTGAGGGGCTGGCCCTTGGATGTCCAGTAGTTGCACTTTGGTTTCAACTGCTTTGGAGGATGAGCTATCACTTCTTGGGGCTCTCAAAGTGACTCGTGTGTCTCCCTGTATTTTAAGTCAGTCTGTCTCAAACACACCCTTAAATAGAAGGAAAAATATCCCCAGCCTCTTTGGCCTGATGTGCTGAGACGGAAACTTGAAATGCAGATACTGAAAGACATTTCTCTTCCCAGTTTTCTTTCGCTCCAGCATTGGGAGGTATATTGCAAATGGTTTTCTGGGATCCCTGGTCTGACAGAATTAGATTGTAGAGGCAGCCTGTGGGATGCCTCCAACCCTTCCCCTGTAAACCTCATCTCCTGCCTTTCTATGCTCCTCAGCCCACTGGAGTCCAATCATACGAAGATTTGCCTCAGGCCCACTCCAGGCACAGACCCCCCCCAGACCAAATGGGAAAGCTTCAAAACCCACCTAACTGGATCCAGCTGGGAAAGAAAAAAAAGTGGCTGCCAATTCTTGTGGTCTTGCCATCTGATGCCCTTGAATGTGGTTGGTCTTGTCTTCCTTGGTGTTGGCCAGGTCTTTCTGTCCTTCTATTGTGTACCCACTTGCTTGGCACTTAATTTTAGATCTGGGCCACATGTTATCCCGTGGCACAAGCTGATGGCAGTTTGGAGAGAGTGGGTGTCTGCTGCATTTCCCCAACCTCCGCCTGAGATAGAAACCCTGTGCTGACAGTTCTCACACTTTTTGCAGAAATGCTGTCTTGAAATGGCAGGAGAGAGGCAAACCGCTCCCAAGGTCTCAGCATAATTTGGTTTTATTACAAGGGTTTTCATTTTGATGGCAACATTATTCTTTCCACGGAAGAAATTATCTTCAAATTATTTAATCTTACTCCTTTATCTCTGGGGGACCTTTGGGGGTATATTGCAGCAGTCTTTACAGATTGCTGGAAAACAGTCGGCCTGTCTATCATTTTCACCACTATTACAAGCCTACACTTGGAGGGGGAGAAAGTATCTTGTTATCATAGAGATGTTTGGTCCCTGAAATAATCCTGAAATATCTGTGCTTCCCAGAAAAGAAGCAAAGAGATGTCCAGGTTCTTCTTTTGCTCCCAAGGAAAATATCATCAGCCTAGAAAGAGTGGAAGGTTCCTGAGAAGGAAGCTTATGAATGATATAGAGTCAACTATCATTCTTGGAGAAATGTGTTACCACGAGCTGGCAGACCCTGTGAAGTGCATTCATTTAGAAAATTTTTGGCCTGGAGTTAGCAGGAATTAAAAAATATTAGTAGGTGTTGTTGCTAATAGTAAAGAAGCTGAATGGTGTGGCTCAGAGGAGCCTGGGGAGGACCCTGGAGCTAGGAGCTGGAAGAGAAGGCCCCTCGGGGGTAACTGGCTATGACTTAACCTGCCTGGCTCTGCCACCCCAGGTGGCTCCATGGTCTCAGCTCCCGGCCCAGAAGTAACCCTGGAGGATCATACAAGGTGAGGTTTCAAGTGGACCTGAGACCAAAGCTGCAGGTGCCTCCTTAGCTTTTCCAGCAGAGCCACCTGGAGTGGTTGTCCCAACCTTATTGTGGTCTCCTGGGAGGCAGGCCCCTTGTGGGAGCCTGTGTCCACTGGTCAGGTGAGTATTAAGTGGCCTGAGGAAATACCTGGGGATCGCTGCTGGGGATTTATGGAGCGGACACCACACAAACATGTGGAGACATAGGTGGTTGGCCCAGGCTCAGACCCTTGGAATAGCCCTCCAATCCCTGGGCCTGGAATGGCCTCCCTGGTCCACTTCTCCTCCTGGCTCATGAGTCCCCTCTTCCCTACAGCCTTTGCTTTCCATGTTCCTCTCCCCAGCAGAAGAGACTGCTACTTGCTTTATGTTCCTAAGGGACCTTGTGGAGACCCTTTGTGGGGTGTCTGCACCTGGAATTACAGTCATTTCTTCCACTGGTATGTTTGTCTATTTCTAATAAATTGGGAGATCTTTGAGGGCTGTGCCTAGCACAGTTTCTGGCCCAGAAGACGAATTCAATGAATGGACCATTCAGTGCTCATTGGCATGCCCTACACAGGAAGACACAAAGAGAGGGTGTGAAATGATGGGGCACACACTGGGTCAGGGTTTGGTTCTTCCTGGTGCCACCCTCACTGACTATGCTGCATTGAGTACTATACTTTGCCTCCCAGTGTCTCTGTTTCCACATCTGTTCAGGTGCTCTCAGCCTGGCCCCCTCAAGGGCTCTGATGAGGCTCCAATGCGCTCACAATGGTGCTGGCCAGGTGGAGGCATGGTGCTTAGCCCCATTCTCTGGCATGTGGATGTAGGCACACCCACACCCAGAAAGCCTTGGCAGGGCTAACAGTATCAATTTCATTTTCACCAGATAGATGAGCCCTTTTCCAGGACTAATGGTGGGATGACAGCCAATGTGGCCTGCTGCATGCCAGACTTTACCTGCATCATCTCACAACAACCCCAGGCAGAGAACACCCCATTTTGCAGATGGGGAAGCTGAGGCTCAGAAAGGGGAAGTGACTTTTCAGGATTCCCAAGATTGGAAGCCAGGGGTTTTGACGCAGGGCCTTGCTCTTTACCACTGTGTTCCACTGCCTGACTGTACCTTGGAGGGTGTGGCAGTTTGATATTATTTATGAATTCCAAAAAAGATATTTGATTATGTTTGTAAACTGGTCTGTTCTTCTGGGTGTGATACCCTTTGATTGTATTAGACTCAGCTGAGATGTCTTTGACTAAATTATGTTAAGATTAGGGCTTTGATTCGACCAGGTCAGTAGAGTGTAAAAGTCCCCACCCCCTTGGTGGGCTATATAAACAGACATTCACCCAAGGAGAACACAGAAGTAGATATACAGAGAAGATACACAGAGGAAGAGAGACAGCTTCATCGACACAGCAGAGGCCCTGGGAAGAGAGATGAGCCATTCGCCTGATAGTTTATATCTGACCTTGTGAAGAGTCCAGAGCAGCTGAGCCTGGAAAGAAATGAGCCCTGGAAAGAGAGATGAGCCCTATGCTAGCCTACAGCTGAGATCAGAAGAAGCTGGACCCATGGAGCCTTAAGAGGGAAGAGGAAGGCTGAACCCTCGCAGACGTTGCCCACCATCTTGCTTCAACATGTGGCAACAGTTTGGTAAGGAAGTAAACTTGAGTTGGACTCTAGGGCCTTGTAACTGTAAGCTTTTACCCCCAAATAAATATCCTTTATAAAAGCCAGCAGATTTCTGGTACTTTGCATCAGCACCCCTTTGGCTGACTAATACAGAGGATATACCCAAGGGGGTGATGATAGCCCTGGTGCCAGGAGGCTGGGGAGAGCCCCAAGTCTCAGCCCTGGAGTGGGGCTCCCAGGAGTTCCTGGGGGCTCAGGCTGACTGCCAGCACTTTTTCCTTATTTCAGCACCAGCAGACCACAGCGGAGGAAACATTGGGCCTTTGCTGACCTAGGAGGTTGCAAGTCCCCAACCTTGGTCAGAGACCCAGTGCTTGCCCTTGGGCTGTGGACATAGAGGCTGAGGGGCACCTGGCTGGGTCTGCCAGGACCCCAGAACCACACCCCAGGGTGGGATGTTAGCTCAGTTCCAGACAGCAGCGTGTTTGACTGTCTATTGCTTCTTTCTCTTTAAGGAACCAGAGAAGACTGTTCAGTGGGCATTTTGGTTATTTGGGCTCTGGTAAAGAGAGGTTTTTTGTGCTCTTCCTAAGCATGACCCTGGCTTTGGGGGTGGGTGGGGACAATGGCCTGTGTCTATGGAAGTACACAGGTGACCTTGGTGTGGAGAGCTTGAGGCCTTTTTTACCTCAGTACTCTAAACCCTGAGCCAACCAGGCCCCATCTCTGCCCCATCTGGCACCCCACAACCTCACCCCAGAGGGCCTCAAGCTGGGGACGTATATCTCTCTTGTGTTGCCTTGGGAGCAGCTGCCAGATGCCCCACCTCACCCCCAACATAACCGCCAGGAACCGATAAGGCCCTGCTCACTGGCTTTTGCTCACCGTTTGGGTTCCTGTATGTGTTTTCATCTTTTGTTTGTCCATGTTCCACCCTGTCTGCCCAGAGGCACCCTGGCTGGTGGCCCAGGACTCACCTACCATGCAGAGAGGGCCAGGGAGGGGAGCAGGGCATGGGTAGCAGATATCCTCAAGGCCCTGCTGCTACTTCTCTCACTCTTTTTTCCTACTTCTCCTACCGCAGTATGTGAGCAGAACTTCTGAGCCAGGCCTGGAGCTGGGAGTTGTTGGGTTGGGGGGTGGGTAGAGTTTTCTAGGCTGTGGTCCCTGGTCTCAGGGGACTTGCTATCTGATAGAGGGCAGCAGAAAGGACTATCATTCCCATTATTGAGGAGGAAACTGCCAGTCCTCCCTCCATATCCTCCACCTGTGGCTGACCTAGGCAATGGTACCCTGAGAGGTACAGAGAGAGCCCAGCAGGACATTTAGCAAATTGGCTAACGGTGTAGCTCAGACATCAGACAGACCTGGGGCTTGAGAGCTGGTTAAGTCACTTAGGATTCACTTCACCTTTCTGAGTCATAGTTCCCTCATTTGTATAACTGGGGTAACATTAAGTATCTGAAAGTTTGTTGGTCTGGCTCACAACAGATGCTCAATAAACAATAGCTATTATTGTCATTAGTAGGGTCATGTGGGTGGAACCAGTAGCTCTGACGTAGTTGAGGGGTGGGGGGAGAGTAGGGAGGAGCTTGTGGAGGACAGGGCAGGCTGGGGGGAGAGTTGCACACGAGGTTGGTCCAAAAGGAGGTAGCATCCCTCCCCTAGATGTTGGCTCCACCAGGCATGGTGCCTCTGATGATGGAGCCATTGCCTCCTCTCTTTCTAAATTCAAGCATTTGATAAAGGCAAATGTGTACATTGATCCTCCCTAGAAGAGTTAGTTTGAGATGAGATAAAGTGTGGCATTTAGAAATGACTGGATATATATTCCTGATAGTATCAAGACTTTTTTTTTTTTTAATTAGAAAGCATTTGTCTGTGATTGGGGTTGGCTTGGATTGGGTTTCCCTGCCTATTGATGTCTTAAGTTTCTCCCTTTTATGAGGCACATTGGTGACAGACTCCTTTTCTCCTCTGCCTGGGGGTTGGGGGCAATTTGCTTTTCATCTGTGTCCCCCTCTGGAATGCCATCTCCCTCCTCTTGCCCCAGCGAGCTCTGGGTGAGTCTCAGTGAGGAGGAGAACCACATGGGGAGAAAGCTGCCCTTGTGGGAGGCAGGTACCCAGGGCGAGGAGGTACCCAGAGCTGCCCTTGGCTTTCTCCACACATGGGGGAGTGGTGATTGGAGAGGCTGAGACCTCAGGTACCCCAGTTCCTAGGACTCATGGTGGGGCTCTCGTTCTTGGAGCTGCTGTGAGGTCTAGGTGAGACCATATTGGGCAGCTCTTAGTCTTATTTGTTACTCTCCCCAACTCCCCACCAATAATGCCACCTGACTCAGCATCCATCTTGACACCTCTAGTCTACCATCCTCTCCAGACCACCCACCTCACCCACCTGATTGAAAGCTCTAGCCTTATCACTGGTGACCCTGCTTCCATGCTTTTCCCAGCCCCCATCCATTCTTTACACAATGGCTAGTGCGACCTTTCCAAAATGCAAAACTGTTCTTATCTCTTACCAGCTTAGGGACTTCCCATGGTGCTTAAAAAGTAATAAAACATCCTCATTGCAGCCCTCAAAGCTCAGTGGAATCAGGCCTTGCTGGCCAATCCAAGCCCCCTTCCCTCACTCACCTCGTCACTATCTTCCACGTGCCACACTGGCCTGCTTTCAGCATCACAGACTTCAGGGCTTTGCATATACTGTTCCTTCATCGTGTAATGCTTTTCCCATCTCCACCCTCCCTTGGCTTGGCCAACTCCTCTTTCATGTTTCTGCTTAAACCTCTTTTGATTTCATTTGGTGGGGTCTGTTAAGACCCCACCAAATGAAATCAAATTGATCTGTTAAGTACTATCATAATTCACTTTTCCTTCACAGTACCTGTTGCAGTCACTCATGATATATATTGTGAAGTTAGTCTTGTAGGAGATGTAGGGGGAGGGGCGAGGGCGGTATGGAAGCTCCGAGCACACTGCCCGAGAAAACCAGGGCGTAGACACCGTCTTGGTGCCAAATGCTGCAACCAACCAGGGATGGACACTCTGGTAGCTACCGCAGCCAATCGGCTGCTGACACCGGTAGCAACCTCTCCTTGCCATGTGCTTCAAGATGGCCACCGCAGCTCGGCCCCGCCCCCTTTCTCTCATACACATTCCATACCTTATATGGACATAAACCCATCCCAGCCAATCAGAATCCGCCCAGTATACCTTACCCATCCCCTGCCCCACTCAGCCCTCCTGCTCTGTATAAATATCAGAGCTCACCCAATAAACTCAGACTTGGAGCCCAACCTTGTCTCCGGAGTGTGCGTTGTCTCCGTATTTGTTACTCATCGTCTGCTGGTAACTAGGAAGCGTCTGTCTCCCCATTCTCATCTGCGGCCCGGAGACGCAGACCCTGGCCCTCAGCTCGCAGCACTCGGGGACACCCGAGCCTGGTGAGCTGCACCCCCCTCCCTTCATCCCCGACCGCCGGGTTGCCAAGGGACTGCCCGGAGGTGGCGATCGGCGGTGGCAGCCGACAGCGGCGGTGATCGGCAACCGGCCTCACCGACAAGTCTATTCAGGGTCTTTCTCCCAATAGACTGAGAGCTCTATAAAGACAGTGTCTTACACAGGACTGGCTCACAGGATGCTCAAAAATTCCTTACTGTGGGCGCAGATGTAGCTCGATGGTTGAATACATGCCTCCCACATACGAGGTCCCAGGTTCAATCCCCGGTACCTCCTAAAAAAAATTGCTTACTGAATGAATGAATGGAAATTTTTTCTCTTTCTCTTATGTTGTGCTTACCCCATCCCTCTTCCCTTCAAGACACTCTCTGAATTTGTTGTATTCCCTTGTATTTGTTGAAACTTGTGAATTTTCACTATACAGTGAAGCAACACAAAAGAAGCCCACATAAACTCAAACACCAGCTCCTACCCACCCTACATTCCTATTCCAATCACTGACAAGAACTGTGTCACATTTCCCTGGAGTTTTGTGCAGGGCCTCCCTGCTGTTTTGAGTGCTGCTTTTTCCTGCAGCATGGTTGTAGGCATGTGTGAGTTTCCTCCCATAGCTCAGTATCATCCAGTGCTCTTCCCTTGAAGGACTCCCCATCCTTCTACCATCTGGACACCCTCACTCTTCAATATGCTCTTGGTGAGCACCAGGCACAGTGCCAGGCCCTGAGGGAAGCTGTTAAAAGTGCCAGCTGTCGGGTCAGGGAGACCTTGGTTTGACTTCTGAGTCCATCACTGACTAGTGGTGTGGCTTTGGGCCAGTTATTTAACCTCTGAATCTCAGTTTTCTCATCTTTAAAATGGGGATAATAGTAGTATCCACATCACAGAACTGTGGTGAGGATAATGAGGTGAGCCATGGAAAGCACTTAATACAAGCTTGGCAATGGGAAGGGTACACAGGTGGTAGCTGCTTTCCTTGTTAATACCAGGAAAAGGAAATTCATATTGGTTGGGCCAGACACTTCCATAAACCACCTCCGCAGTGTAGTTTGGTCTCTGGTGCTGTGGGCTCCTGCTGTGAGGAGTAAAGGGTCTAGGCAGGGGAGCTGTGGGAGGCATACAGATATCTGGTGGCCCTGTGGGGCTCTCCAGAAGGTTGTTCTGGCTGTGTGTATGGGGCCTCCCACTCAGCATCTGGGGCTGCCTGGCCAGGAGCTGCATTTCCATGGGAATTGGTGGGCTAGTGGATCTGGATTGTGCCTCTTTCATCAGATATTTCATCTGGGGAGGGACAAATGAAGCTTCTGTTGGGTTTCTTGCTTCTCAGAGGACACCTCTCTCTCTATGGCATGGGAGGGCTTAAGACAATGGGAGGGAGCTCCTGCACACCAGAGAGAAAGAGAGAGAGAGAGCTGAGGATGGAGATGAACATGGTTGACAAGACTGAAGTGTGCCTCCTCCACTGCATGGGACAGGTGGTATATTAGTCAGCCAAAGGGGTGCTGATGCAAAGTACCAGAACTGTGTTGGCTTTTATAAAGGGTATTTCATTTGGGGTAGAAGCTTATAGTCACAAGGCCCTAAAGAATCCTACTCAAGGTACCATAAGAGGTACTTTCTCACCCAAAGTCATTGGCCACTTGTTGGCGCAAGAAGGCGAGCGATGTCTGTGAGGGTTCAGCCTTCCTTCTTCCTCTTAAAGCTCTGTGGTCCCAGCTTCTTCTGATCTCAGCTGTAGGCTGGCATAAGACTGTCTCTCTCCCTGGGGCTTGTTTCTTTCTAGGCTCAGCTGCTCTGATCTCTTCACAAGGTCAGCTGTAGACTATCAGGGCCATCTTTCTTCCCAGGGCCTCTGCCATGTCTAATGAGCTGTCTTTTCCTCTGTGTTCTTCTTCTCTGTGTGTCTACTTCTGTGTGAGCATCTGTTTTCTCAGCCCATCAAGGGGGTGGGCACTGAATGCTGAGTCCTAGTCTAATGATGTGGTTGAATCAAAGCTGTAATCTTAACATGATTTAATCAGATGTCTCAGCTGAATCTAATACAATCAAAGGGTTATCATGCCCAGAGGAGCACACCAGTTTACAAACATAATCTGTATTTCTTTTTGGGATTCATAAATAATATCATCCATAGGTGACTTCTTTGCTTTTCTTGGAATCACAGATTCTTAGACATGAAAGGGAACTTAAGAGTTCATCAAGTTCAATCCTACCTTTTTTTAATATGATGAAACTTAAGCTCAAGCAAATAATTTTATTCACTCTGTCTGGTTTCCTCATCTGTAAAATAGGGACCACAGCATCTCCTTTGTAGAGCCAATGTGAGGATATGGTATACGGAACGGGCCCAATATAGTACTTGGCTTGTAATAGGTGCTCAATAAATTTAATTCCCTTGCTTTGTGTGTGGCACTTCCAAGGCCTGCTAGATTTCTGTTACTGAATTGCCATGATAGGGAACTTTCTAGGGGGATTTCTGATATTGTTTTTTTTTTTTTTTTTTTTT
>JAQZBX010017938.1:0-24040 GCA_029593785.1 Cabassous unicinctus | reverse complement strand
ACTCAGCAAGTAGAAGGCACCACACTTCCCTCTTGTCTAGGTTGCCTCTTCTATGACCTCAAGTGGATTTTCCTGCTAGAGGAATGAGGTATTAGGGAGTGAACAATGGTAGGCATATGAGTTGGAGTTTGATCTGGTCCTTTGAGTAAGTTTTAAAGCATACAAAGGCCATGAGCTGGTCTAATTGATCCCCATCTGCAGATTTTCTCCCCCTTGCTCTTCCCCCTTCTCTTATTTGTCTGAAAGCCTTGCTGTATTCCATATATTTCTGGGAATGATCTATATAACCAAGAGTGAACAGCTTTCCAAATTGGCTAGAAATAATTCCATACTTAAAAGGCAAGAACGTTAGAATCTGATCCTGATTCATAAGAGCCAAGGGTTGAATTCCATTACAGAGGATACAAGTCTCTGGTTTATTTGCAGGAAAAAGGGCAATTTAATCTGATGCATGTGACAAGGTTCTTTTTGAAAACAGCAATGGTAATTGCATCTTTCGCATGTACAATCACATCTTTTAATATTTTTTCTCTAATGGCTTTATTCCTCTTATCTTCTAGGCATCCTTGGTAAATTCATCTCTTCTTCCTTATTAACATGTTCATTAATCTGAGGAAATTTATTGTGCTTCATTAATCAGGTTAGAGAATTAACAAAACTCCGCATTTGGAGCAATTAAAGCTATAGGCCAGTCTGAACCATGAAACGTAGTTTCAGTCTGCTGATGACTTCATTGCCTGCAGCCTGGGATTTTGAATATGATGAGTCTGAGAATGAAAGGAAATTTGAGTTCAGTTTTCTTCCTGGATATTGGAACCCTCAGCCCAGCCCCTGGGGTACCAGAGGTGCAATCTCATTGGTTTGAAAGTATCTTTATCCTAAAAAGCATGTTCTTGAGAATAATAATCTCAGGGTCCATACTGTCAGGGTTCAGAGTTAGAAAGCAATTAATTAAAAAACTTGTTCTCTTCTTGAAGTTGTGATACTTAGGTTTTTCATTTGTTAGATGAAATGTTAATAATAGCATCAGTAATAATAACAAGAGCTCTCATTTATTGTATTGAATATTTACTATGAACCAGACATTAAGCTAGGACTGTCACATGAATTATCTCCTTGGATCCTCACATAAACCCAAAGAAAGGAGACTAGTTGTGTCTCCATTTAACAGATGAGAAAACTGGGGCACAGAGAAGGTAATCAGCTTACTCAATGACACATAGCCAATGACTGGTAGGTCCAGAATGACCATAGAGTAATGGAATAAGCCCTGAATTATCTCACTAATCCTGGGATCTTGGAAGTCACTTAATTCCTCTGGATTTCAGTTTTTTTTCTCCTTATAAAATGAGGATAATGGAAAAGATCGACTTTATGTAAGCCCCTTTCTAGCTGTAGGAAGTTGTGGAATTATATTGAAAACAAAAAGTGCCACCAAAGTGGACTGGATATAATTATCTCTCGTGCTGAACACTCCAGTGGCCTCGATTTCTAGCTGTGACACTCTGTGCTGGTGCTTGTGATTACTTTGCAAAGAAGTCCTTACAGGCTCCGAGCAGTTCTCAGCCATCTCACACTCTAAGCCCCTTGAACATTGCCCTCAATTTTGCAGTTTTTCCTCATGTGCCCTGAAGCTCAGATGACATGTAAACAACCAGACCAAGAACAATAATTCTGCTTCTTGGTATTGAGGAGTGTATCAATTTTCTGTAATTCCTTGTAGCAGTGTGAGCATACATTATAGAGTTCAAGTGTTTTGAAAATAAGCCATGAAGAATTGTTATCTGCTGAAAGAACTGAGCAATTTGTCAACTTTCAGTGGCCGAGTACCTGAGTGTACTCTGTAAGGTGTCTGTTGTCAGTGTTGGCCTCAGGGAGGTATGGGCAGGGAGGGAAATGCCCTTCAACCTCGCAAAGAGGAAAATAACTTAGCTGTGAGGGTGTGATAGAACTGTCACAAGGACCTGAATGGAGCTATGCAAATTGTTACCCATAAGTACTAATTAAAAACAAACAAACAAACCATGAAAACTTTGGAACAACTCAACTTAATCATATTGCCTCCGGTGTTCTCATCCAGCCCTAAGAACTTATTTAATTTATATCAGCACCAGTAAATCTGATACCCTTATAAATATCCTGCTTTCCTTCTGTAATTTTTAAATTCATATTTCAGTTATGGCTGGTTGTAGTTTCTTGGTAACTGCAATTGTTTGAAAAATAAAAGTCTTTTCTCTTTGGTAATTAATCTTTCAGTGGCCTCTGCTTTTGAAACAGTCGTTTTTTTTTAACTCTCTCTCCCCTCTTTTACCTTGCTTTCCTTCCCTCTTCTACCACCACTGTCTTTTCCCACTTTTTTTTTTTTTTTTTTTGGGAGTTCTTGGAAGAGGCTGTTTAGGGATGACCAGTGACCCAGGTTAGAAAAAACTGAGTGTCTTGGCAAGCAGGACCAGGACCATGGGCATCACCTGTGCATGCCTCTCCAGATTCATCATTCTTTTTGATTAAAAAGCATTTAATGGGGAGCAGATGTGGCTCAAGTAGTTAAGCTCCCATCCACCACATGGGAGGTCCTGGGTTTGGTTCCCGGTGCCTCCTGAAAAAACAATAAAACAAACAGCAAGCAAAACAAGCGAAAAAGTCAATTTGGGGAAGCTGATATGGCTCAGTGGTTGAGAGTTGGCTTCCCACGTATGAGGTCCCAAGTTCAATCCCCAGCCCCTGGTACTTAAAAAAAAAAAAAAAGCATTTAATGGCACCATCTCAGGACAAGATGGATATACTCACTTAGAAGAACAGAACTGAAAGTGGGCTGCTATGTCCCCAGTTGTTCAAAGGGGAACAAAAGTTTTAATTCTAGTCTCCTGGCAGCCTCAGCAGAATTTTGTTACAGAACATTAATTGTTGCTAGCTGTGAGCAGAGAGAAGAAAAATCCAGAGTTTGCTTTGAACAATGGTTGTGAGACTGGAGTTGGGGGTGAAGAATAGTGAGTGGTTTGTCTAAGGATCTTGCTCAGTGTGTTTGAGTAGGAGACATATGGGCAGTTATAGGAGTCATGAGTGGGGAACTGGTGTACATTTTGTTCTCACCGGAATAGAGTGTCAAATGACATGCAGATGATATGCAAATTGGCTGCCACTGTTTTGCTGCCATTAGCCCTTGTAGTTTACAGAATGGCACAGAGGTAGGAGAGTAATAATATAAATATCAGAAGCATCACTCACAGGGAGAAGTCAGTGGGGCAGAGAACTTTTCCCCAAGAGGCCACGATTACGGGAGTAGGAAGGAGGCTGAGATGCTTTGCTGCCCATAGAAGCTGGTCTTGGGCTGGATTTTGCGGTAGAGAGAGGAACAGGGATGTTATGAGGCCCTTGTAACATCAAATTAAAAAACTTTTAAGTATTAATTATTTATTTTTTGAATAGGTGGTACATGCAATTATATAATATAAAATTTGAAATATGAAAAAGATGTCATAATGTTTTTATTGTCATGAAGAACTGTATTAGTCACGGTTCTCTGGGGAAACAGAACAGATAGGAGATATATGTAAATACTATGAGATTTTATAAGAATTGTCTCATGCAACTATGGGGATAGGCAAGTCTAAATTCCATAGGGCAGACTACAAGCTGAGAACTCTGATGAAGGTTTTCAATGAATTTCCGAGGAGAAGTTGGTTGACTGAAGTAGAGATGGAAATTCTTTTTTCTGACTGCTGAGATCCTCACTTCTCCTTTTAAAGCCTTCAACTGATTAGATGAGACTTCTCTCATTGTTGAAGGCAGTCTTTTCAGTTGATTGTAGATTTAATCAGAAATACATGCAATCAACTTACCGATGGTTTAACACTATGAAATATTCTCACAGTAACAATGAGGCCAGTGCATGCTTCACCAAAGAACTGGGCACAATAACCTGGCTACATTGACACAAGAACTTAACCATCACAACAAACTTTTAAATTTTGGATATTTGAATTTGTCTATATCCATCTATAAGCCAGCTGTAAGTCAAACTCACTTCTCTTTGTCATTTTCCTCTGGCTTCTTTTATAATTTTTTCTTTATCTTTGATGTTCATTATAGCACATCTCAAAGTGATTTTTACAAACCTTCTGCTTCCTAGGATTTGTTGAGCTTCTTGAATCCGTAGATTGATGTTTTTCATGTGTTCTGGAATATCTTCAAATCTTGACTCTGTCCATTCTCCCTTCTCTCCTCCTTTTGGAATTTTTTGTAAGCATATTAGATCTTTTCACTTCATCGTCGTTGTCTCTTAACCTCTCTTCCATCTTTTCCATCTTATGATAGAACTTACTTTTTATTATAGTCTATGTCCTCTCACTAGAGTTTAATGAAGGTGGGGACTGTATCTTACAATAGATTCTTGACTTTCATGAGGGAGATCTTGTGGATCCCCCAAATATTTGATTCTTCCCTGCAAATAGCCCCTGAACAAAAAAGAAAGAAAAACTAAGTTGGATTGAAGTGTGTATTCTGGGTAGTAATTGGGGGCTCAACTACCAGGAAAGTGTCTTGTTCTAATACACCAGCTTCTGATTATGTGATTCAAAGTTGTGCCTCAAAAAACTTGCCAAACCATGGGCACTCGTGGCCGCTTCTGAATAGCATAAACTTCCAATGCTATATTCCCTAGGGCCATAGGCCACTGGTGTTCATCCTTTTAGTACCTGGTACATAGTAGGAAAACAAAAAATGTTTATTTCCTCAGGACTGTGTGCCCATTCTAGGCACAGGGTTAGGTTCCGAGTTATAGAAATACATTTGAAAATGGTCCTTACCTCAAGGAGTTCAGAATCAATGGAGGTTGGAGAAAAAGAAAATACAGGGTGAAAGTGCTCTGGTGGTGTTAGCACAGGGGAGGCGAGAGGATGAACTTTTCTCTCACCACTTTCATTGCCACTCTCCTGGTCCAAGCCACCACCACCTCTCTCTGGAATAATGTACAAGCTTTCTAACTGACCTCCCTGCTTCTACGTTGCTACCCATGCAGTCCATGCCCAGTAGAGCAGCCAGAGCTATCCTTTACAAGCCTATTTCTTCTTAATGCCTCTCTGCTACTCACAACCTGCACTGGCTGACTTTCTTTCCAGAGATAAAGTCCAAGTCGCTAGCAAGGCTCACAAGTTCCTACCTGATCTAGCCCTCCACTCTTCCTCTGACCTCTTCTACACTCTCACTCTTGACAACACCACTCCGCACAATCTGATCTCCTGCTGGTCTTCAAATACATCAAGCTCATTCTGCTCCTGCCTGGGGCCTTTGCATTTGTATTTCCTTCTCCCTGGAATGCTCTTCCCCCAGACGTATGCATGGCTCACTCCCCCACAGTCTTTGGACCTCTTCTCAAAGCCCTTGTGAGTGAGACCTTTTCTGACTATTCTACATTAAAAGACAGATTCTCCCTTTTCTCCACTCCTTCTCTGCCTGAACCTACTTTCCCTCCTCTATAGTACTCATTTATTTATTTATTTTTTTGTTTCTCTTGGACATTGTTCTAACAATTTTAGTCATGATTTCAAATACAATATTGTCAAAACTCAATTAAGGAAGCCATTACAATAGCAAAAGACAGGGTATATTAAGAATGTATTGCTTCGCAGGTTAAAAGCATTCTTGCCTAGGAAATGTACTATCTTTAATAATTTTGGTCCAGGTTCCTAAGCTTTATTGAAGGGAGCCTGATATGTGTTGGGGAGAGGGTTCGGGATAGCCTAAGTTCCCTTGGGGAAGGAGCAGGGGGCATGTGTTGGAGTGTGATGGTGTGTTCCTGCAGAGAATGAGGGGTGCTAGATAGGAGGGTGTGAGGTCCAGAGAAAGAAATGCAGACCACAAGTGGTAGCAGCTTTTTTAGAGGGTTTACAGACATTGTTTGCAGTTCAGAGAATAGTAGGGTTCTTCCTTTTCATGGGTGGTGGTTTTTAATGGACAGCTGAGGATGGGAGTTCAGCCCCTGAGGCTGTTTATGGATTAAGGAACCAGGTATTCTTAGAAGTAGCACTGATGAAACTTCTGGATCACATTGTGGACCGTGTTGTGAGACTCCCTGGTTACAAAGTGGGCAATGTTGTGATACCCTCAGATTATATCAAGGGGCAGTTTGTGGTGAGACCCCCAGATTACATGATCAGCAGTGTTGTGAGAGTCCCCATTTCCACCATGGGCAGTGCTGTAAGGACCCCTGGTTTTCAGCACACTCTGAAGCATTGTGTAAATCCTTCTACATATGTTACCTTATGATAAAATCCAACTCAGGGGTGGTCCTCAGAGCCTAGGCTAAGACTAGCGGGGATTCTTGGGGAATATTAGGAAGGCTAAGACATCATCCTGCCTCCAAGGAATTACCTCTGTGCTTCTGTCAGATGGTGCAAAAAATGAGTTTTGTAACCTATTAAGTCAATTGGCAGGGAGTTCAACAAATGTAAGTGGGGGGAAATGTGAAGGCTGCTCCAGTGCCCTCCACTGGAAGGCACAGGGCATTCTGCAACAGGAGAACCTCTGTCTTAATTCTGAGCTGCTCACCTTAACAACCATACCTCCAGTGTACATCCCAGACTTGGCTGTACATGGTTCATCTTTGCATTTTCCTGTATTTGGATTTAAGTTTGGTTCCTCCATTCAACGTCTTACTTGAGTTCTCCCTCGGTCTGAGTTTCCTTGCTCCATCTGAGTTTAACTCTCAAAGACAGCCTATCTGATATGCCATTCATACTGCTTTTCTGCTTAATGGCTGCTTAATGCTCATGGATGCATTCTAACAGGATTTTTCTAGAGCCAATATCTCACTCTACAGAATAACTGTAAGGACACCTACTGCAGTCACTGGGGCAGACCAGCTGTGCAAGTGATGCCTCCTGGCCATGGAGAGAAAGATCTGAATGGAAGAGCCATGGGAGCAGGGGGGAAGGATGAGGAAGGTGTGTTTGCGTGTGTGGAAGCTCCATCCATTATGTGGGGTTGCTGTGGGAGATGACTGGAGAGAATGCTTTTGTGCTGGAGATGTTGGACTCTGTGCATGTATCACAAGCTAATTAGAAGAACAGATTAAGCTGCTTTGGTGTCAAAATAGCTGTGGGGAAAACAACCTTAATAGCAGGTTTCAGATGAAAGAAAATGAAATGGGAAAGAAAGAAACGAGGAACATTTTAAAAGAGAATAATCAGGCTGGAGTGAATGGAGAGAGGGGGATAAAGCAGAGTGTTTAAAAAATTAAAGAAGTTGGTATAGGGTAGCATATGCAAGTCTGATGAACAACAGGGGAAGGAAGCCTAGGCCCACAGTCTCTTCAGCCTCAGTGTTTGTCCTGTTTAAAGCCCCGCAGTTCTTAAGGGGAAAGAAACAGGAGAAGGGAGGTGCTAAAACTTTTGGGGTGCCACCTAAGAGCATCAGTGTCAGGTAGCCAGACTTGCTCTGCCCTGCTCAGTCTCAGCTCTGCCTCTCCCTTGGTTTCTGTGCTTTGCTTCCCCCTCTTCATTCCTTTCAGTGAGATCCATGGTCATGGCTTCCATTGCCATCCCTTGGTGGGTTGCTATCAAGTCCAGGTCTCCAGGCCAGATTGTTTTTCTGAGTTCTCTAGCTGCTGCCCATCTCACTCTGCTCTATCTCACCTAACCTGCCTAAAGTGAACTCATCTCCCTCCTCATGCTGCCCATCTATGTTTCTCCTCCATGGTTCACAATCTCAGTACATGGCACCATCATCCACCAGTCACCTGGGCCAGGAAACTGGGACTCTTTCTGGACCCTTCTCTCTCCTTCTTTTACCCATCCTGTCAACTGCCACATATATCTCTAACCAGCTCACTTTTTCTTTTTACCTCACTGCCACTGAGCTGGTTATCACTTATCAGTGTAACTGTAGTAGCCCAAAGAGTTGTTCTGCTCCATTTCCCCCACACCCAATCCATTTCCCACACAGAAAGCTGAAGGCTCCTTCCAGAACAAATCTGACCATGTCACTCTCTCCCCAAAACCATCAATACTCCCTCACTATTTTAGTTATTTATTGGTGCATAAAAAGCTACCTCAAAACTTAGTTACTTAAAAGAGCTACCATTTTATTATACATCATGATTTGTGGCTCAGGAATTTGGGAAAGGCTTAGCTGGGAGATTCTTCTGTTATATGGGGCATCAAGAGAGGTCAACTGGTGGTATTCAGCTGGTGATGGGCTAACCTATAATCCAAGACAGTTTAACTCACATGGATGGTGGCACTTTTGTGGGGATGGCCAGAAGGCTGGGCTCAGCTGGGAATTTTGGCTGGAGTGCCTACATATGGCCCCTCCATCATGATGGTTTTACGGTGGTCAGTCTTCTTACATGGCACCTCAGGGCTCTAAGAGTGAGCGTTCCAGTGAACAAGGCAGAAGTGGCATAGCATTTTATGGTGTAGCCTTGAATGTCACATAGCATCACTTCCATAGTACTCTCTTGGTTGAAGCATTTACAAGCCTGCCCTGTTTCAAGGAAGGGAGAATCAATCCCACCTCTCAATAAGAGGTATGACAAACAATTTGTGGCCAGGTCTTCAAACCATCAGGGTGAAGGACAGCCTCTGTAGTGCTCATGAGTGGCTCTTTATGTCTAGGCTGTGTTTATCTCATCTCTGCTCAACATTCCCTTACCCCTTGCATTTTATGTTCCAGGCCTCCAGCCATCCAGAGCAACTTCTAACTCCTTGAGTAGTCTGAGATTTCACTCATCCTTGGATTCCTCCTTCTGTTTAAAATGGCCCTCTCATCTCTTCTGCATCTGACAAAATCTTGTTATCCTTCAAGTCTCACCCTAAGGGTTACTTCTTGCAGGAAGACTTCTGTGGACCTGTTGATCTAGTTTAGGTGACTTCTTAGTGGTTGAATAATATTCACTACACTGTATCATAATCGCTTGCTGAACAGCCTACATCTCTCACTAGACTGAAATTTGTTGTAGAGCAAGAGCTATGTCTCTTTAATTGTTTTATCCTCAAGATAAGTCTGCCATATATTAATTTCTCAACAGGTGTTTATTAAACCTCTCTGGGTCTTAGTTTCCTCATTTGTAAATTGAGCAGGCTGGTTAACATCAGAGATGGCAAATAGGTTTTATCCTATGTGCCACTGTCTTAATTGCTTCCTCTGCACGGAATTGTAAAAGATTCTGAAGCTACAACTGAGCTCAGCAAGAAAGAGGATCATGACCCATTAGTGATGTCTACCATGGACACAGCAGGGAGAAGAGGCAGGATTTGACATATCTGGATTAGATAATCTCCAGGGCCTCTCCAGTTTTAGAATTTTGTAGTATAATATAAATTGCATCTACCTAGAATCCTAGACTTCCAGATCTGGAAGTTTTCCAAGGGATCACCCAGCCGAATTCCCTCACGGTATAGAGGAAGAAACCAAGACTCAGAGGGAAAGTGATTCACTGAAGTCTGAAACTGAGTCCAGGATCAGATCTAATACAATGAATTATTTTGCAGTCATGTAGGCAGGGCAGAAATAGAAGGTTATTGTATGAGATAGAAGATGCCAATCCCAGCTAAGTATTAATTTCTTCCCTTGCCTACTCTGAGGTTTCAGACAACATGTATGTTTAGGAAGAGAGTGCCACCTTTGTGGTTTAACTAGGGGAGTTTTCAGTGGGGGAATTTGGGGAATTCTGGACTTGGTGGTAGTTAGAGGGAGGTCATAGAGTAGTTGGCTGCTGGGTCAGGTAGTATCCTCTAAATTTACCATGGAGGCTGCAGTCTGTACTGTAGCTGGCACTAGCAGAAGATAGGTAGAAGAAGGTGAGCAGTTAGAATCTCCAAATTTGGTTGATCTTGTGACCTGGGACTTAAAAGCATCGTCTGAACACCTACCGTGATGACTGCAGAGTGTTCAAGCGCACAGGTCTTGGTGATAGGGCAAACTCGTTTCAAAACCTGGGCTCGGCCCCTTATAAGCTGGGTGTTCTTTGCAAATTTCTTAACTTTTCTAAACTTCAGTTTCCTCTTCTGTAAAATAGGGGTAATATTAATATCTACCATGTAAGTGAAATGATGCATAGAGAGCACTTTCCAATTGTTTCTGGAACATAGTTACAACTCTAATGTTAGCTGTTAGTAGTAGTGGTCTTAGGATTATGATCACTTCTATTATTCTCCTCAAGGTTTTACCCATCTTGTTTCCTTGGAGCTAGCTCAGAGCCCCAGGGAGCATGGGTTGCAAGGCACAGGGTACAGATTATCTGAACTCTCAGGGAGAGTTGGTACTTTGTTAAAGAATATTTGAAGAGTCCCATTTTCCCAACCAGAAGGTTTTGAAACTGAATCCAGTGACAAATTGTGGCTTGCTCCTGGGAAATGTCTCTAGATTACTATCAGAGACACCACATTTTCAATCAGGATTTCTATAAGGGAGAAAGGGCGGCTCATCTAATAGGCCAGATGCTTTATCAGATATAAATAGTTTTGTCTTTGGGGAAGAAAGGGAAGAAATGGTGAAAGTCAATAGAAAACAATTGACTTCAGACAAATTACACACACACACACACACACACACATGTAGGCAACCTATTTGGGCACAGGATCAGAGTACAGCCCCCATCCATCCCCCAACCTAAACTCCGGATAGGTAGGATTTGTCCCTAAGAGTTGAATAGTAATGAATTAAGGTAAGCTGATTATGAAGTTAAAAAATAAATAATTTGAGAAAAATCAATACAGGGTGATGATTGCAGAAACCAAGCGTTGTGGTGAGGATGTGGGAAACGGCAGGGAATGGTTAGGTGTTAATCTAATTTCTGGAGGGCTAATGCATGAAGCTCCCCAGGAAACAAGGACAAATGCACTTCTAATCATCCCAATATTAAATTTAGTATCAAGGAGAAGGGCACTTCTTTCTCTTCAATTTCATAGGGAATGTGATTAACATGGATATGAAAAAAGTTAAAGGAAACAGAATTTGATTTGGACTTCATAGTCTATTTCAGAGTGAAAATTAAGATGTATTTGTAGGGTTTTAGTGGATAAGTTTCCAGGGACCCTAAATTGTGATTGAACCAATTCCATCTTGTATTTTCCTCCCTCCCTTTCCCCTTTCCTGGGGGGTGTAAGTCTGCTGAGAATGAAGCAAAAGGAAGATAGAGAGAAACCAGTTGAGTGCGAGGAGAATGCCATGCTCGGGGTTGGAGAGGAAAGCTGCTTTGGTAACAGAGCAGCATGAGGGAGTTCAGGCTAGTGTAGACAGAAGAAATGACCCCTTTGATAATCAATGAACGCTTTGGCAGCACGAGAACAGGGTTCTTAGAATTTGAAACAAGAGGATTGGACAAAAACAAGAAGGTTTATAAATCTGCTGGTTGACTGAGCAGTTGGCTTTGATGCTGACCTGTTAGAGGCTCCAGTTCTGTTGACAGTTGTCTAGGTGGGGACAACCTTGCCTCCTCTTCTGCCTCTGGTCACCCTCCTTCACCTTATGACTCAAAAGTTTTGGATTCAAAGACATACAGTGTGACAAAACCTTATCAGGTTCAGGAGAACTTAAAAAAGTCATCTCTGAGTGTCTGTGCCTGGAAAGTTCTCTTCTCACCTAAGATTCTCTTCCTCTACTTTAGTAATTTTGGGGAATAGTGAAGGCAACAAAAGGAGAAGAAATGGGACTCCTTTGGCTTTGACAATGTAGGCAACTGCAGCTTTCCTGTCTTACAACTTAAACAGGCTGTGCTTTGTAGCTCTTGCCCTATGGTGTTTCAGATTTATGTTTTAAAAAAGATGCTTTTGATGAATATGCTTACAAATTTACTTCCTTTGGAGAGGAGCCTTCTTTGAACATGCTCTACCTGTAGTAAGCACTTTAAGAGGCACAGACCTTTGGTCTGGATAAACATTAGAAAACAGCGTAATTAAAGAGATATATGTAATTGGGACAATGACCCAGAGCTCAATTGAGCATCATCGTCCAGGCTGGACCAGGCCAGACCAGGCCAGGCTGATGTCAGTGGGATTCTGGCTGTCTCAGGAGTTGGGGACAGAGCTTGCTTGATTAAGATGTTTCTGGGAAATGGAATTAAGCCTAATGATTTCCAATGGAAAGGACTGCTAATTGTGGAGGCAATTCTGCTTAATTGGGACACCTGCAAGTAATTAAAGGCTCCCTCCCAATGGCCTTCTCTGCAATTATGACTCTGGGAGGTTAAGACAAATATTGGGGATGTAGGCATTCTCAGGCCCTTGAGTTGAATCTCTCCATTGGCCATATGTCCAATACCAACCAACTAGGCCTTCTTTATACTCCTTGGCAAACAGTGCTTAGGGTGAGGTCTTCTATGGACTCTTAGAAGAACTCCTAAGCTGCTCCCAAGGAGTCTAGCAAGCTCCCTGGGAAGGGGGGAAAAAGGCGATGAGGTTATGCGGTTGTGGCCAGGAGGTGCCCTGAGTTTTGGTCTTAATACCCAGACCCAAGAGACCTCTCTATTACATGACTCTGGATGAACAGGACTTAAGGTTCAAGATGTAACTTCTTGAGAGATAGGCAGATCTAGGACCATGTGGGGAAAAATACTGGTAGAAACCCTGGTAGAAAATACTTTTTATTAGGAGTTGGGTAAATTGATTTCTAGTTTCAAGTCTAATGCCAATTGTCATTGTGACTCTTATCTCTTTGGGCCTTAGTTTTCTCAACTGTAAAATGGGAACGATTATACCTAATTTATGGACCAGATAAGGATCCTTTCATTATAGGTGCTGTGTAAGGAAATGGAGAAGAATGAAATTTTAATCTCCATTCTAAGGAACCCAGTCTAGTGGGACAGACAGGTGGATAAACCAACACTTCCTATATGGTGTTAGAGGTCTTACTGGACATTGGAGAAAGAGACCAATTTTAAGAGATGGCCAAGAAAACTTTCACAGGGGAATGAATTATGAAAAAGAGTGGAAGATTGTTGAATGGATAAGGCAGAGGGAGAAAGCATTTTGGGCAGAAAGAATAACATATGCAAAGGTACAAGCATGCAAACCCCGTGGTACATCCCAGGAGTTGTTGCTGGTTGTACATTTCTGTTGAGTGGAAAAGAGGAGCATTGCAGGGAAAGAGAAAAGTGGGGGAAAGGAGGCAGTGGAAGTCGCAGAAGATGAGTCGTGAAAGTCCTCATACATCACTTCAAGGAGCTTGGTTGGGCTTTGTCTATAGGCAGTGTGTGGTTGTTGAAGAGTGTTCAGCATGGAATTGACAGGGTCACAAATGAGTCTGAGAAAAGTGACTCTGATAGAAATGTGGTCCCAATCTGGAAACTGGATTTGAGGGGCAAGGCTGGAGGCAGGGAGATTACTACAATAGACAAGAAGATAGGGAGTGAGACCCTAAATTCAGACAAAGGCAGTGGGAACTGAAAAGAGGGAACAATTTGAGTTTGTATCATGGATTGCCTTGTTTGCTGGTGTTTATATTTTTAAGCTTCTGAGAACTCTGGATTTAGAAGCCTTATTAAAGCCCCTCTCCTTTCCCGTTCAGCCAAAGGTCCCTCAGTTCCCATGTCTTTACCTGCTTTCACCCCATATTCTGCAGAGAGGCTCCCTGGGACCTGACTTTCTAAAGGAAACGTTGGCAGAGGCTTGAGAATCCCCAGACAAGAGGAGTGAGATAGGACAAGAAATTGGGGCCTCCATCTTTTCCCGGAGGCCTAGGAAAGAGAGCTCTGGCAACAGAAGGGAACCCATCTCGGAGCTTGAGTTTCAATGGGTTTGGAAAAAACACATGATTGGAAAGCATCCAAAGTGGGGAAGCACAAAGGTGAGCTGGAGCAGTCAGTAATTGCAGCTTTTGCTGTGACCATCACCTTATGCTCTCTCTCCTGTCATACCTGGCAGTTTGGATAATAGGGTCCTATTTCCAATTTTTTTGAAAAGCTGTTCCCAAGGGTTAGGTCACCTGAAAGGCTCGGTACTCGATATTGGTGCCAAATGCAGACTCTTGGAACTGAAGCTATTACGTTTTACACCCCATCAAAAAGCATCTTCAGGGTGGAAGTTTTATTGAAATGTTCAGCTATGATTTGGCTTCTGTGAATAGCCCGGGTGCAGAGTGTGAGTTAATGTGATTTTCTTGCTTTTCCATCTGAAATTTTACTTGATATATCCCTTCTCCTCTTAACTCTTACAGCACTGACTCTCTCTACCACCCCTTAGCAGAGAAGGCCTTGGACTGAGGTTGAAGTCTGTGTGTCCGTGTGAAAAATACTGCTTGGTATATTTTACAGAATTCTCATTCCAAAGTGCAAGTTGAGTTCTTTTCAACTTGTTTTAGTTCCTTTTGAAGCCCTACATTAAAAGAACCCCTTTGGAACTGGGGTCTTGAAAGGACCTTTTCCTATTTGGGGAACCTCAGATTGACCTTCCTTTTCTCTCCAGCTGGAGCCTCTGCTTTCTCCTGTGGTCTCCATGTCGCCTGGCAGAGTGACACACCCAGCAGTCCTTTAGGATTGGCTTCACCGTTGACCGCGTCAAACTGATTTCACCCACAGTGTGTGAGAGTCTTACAACCTTGGCATATACTTACTGGATGAATGAATGAATTTATTCTCCCAAAAGGGAACCACAGAAAGAGCTGTCCTGCATTAGTAGCTCCCCACGGTGCTTGGAATGAAATCCAAACCCCTTTCTGTGCCTGCGTGGTCTGGCATGACCCAACCTCTGTGGACTTGTTTGTCCTCATCTTGCTCTGCTGTTCCTTTGCTGGCGGTGCTTCGGCTGCGCTGACCACTTGTCCCAGTCCCACCTCCGTGATCCAGCACACTCTTCCTTTGCCTGGGATGCTCTGTTCCTCCAAGTCCAGCTAATTCCTGCTCATCCTTCAGGTGACAGTTTAAACACCTTTGCCACAGGGAGGTTTTTCTGACCTCTAATCTAAATTAGGATCCCTCTTTACACTCTGCTGTCAAACCCCACACTCTTCCTTAACATTCCTTATGAAAATATGTCATTCCACGTTTATTTGTGAGATTTATTGGCTCAATCCTCCTCTCCCTCTAGACTCTAAACTGAGGGAAGAATTTGTCTGTCTTATTTCTGCTAATTCTCAGTGCCCAGTACAGAGCCTGGCACAGAGTAGGTACTTAACAAATATCTTTTGAGGAAATGAATGACTGATGTTGACTCTTAGCCCAGCGTGGCAGCCAAGGTGAGTAGAGGTGGGAAGTCACAGCTCAGGCCCATCCCAGGAGTAATGATGGTCATAATGCTTCTAGAACTTTCCTATAGTCACCATATAGAGGCCATAAGAGTGGGGCAAAGAGTCTCATGCCAGGGCCTCCACTTGGACTCTGTGGCAGTACTGCTTTTACTTCTCCCATCCTCTTTGAGTCCTGAAACTGCCCTTGGTATTTTCTTCTGTCCCTGCAGGGTCAGGTGGTCTGCTGGGCTGGGGGCCAGAGTGGGGAGGGAGGAGAGAGGAACTTGTTTGGCTAGATTGGAGGCTGGCAGATCAGTTTTCTTAGCAGGGTGTCTGTTGATGAAATACCTAGAGCCAGTTGTGAGAGGTTATTAATCTCAATTAAACCTGATTATGACATGATTGGATTTGAGCTGAGACTGGCCAATTCAAGCCTAGCCCACTTGATAGTCTATTCAATGACAGGCTGGTGCTCACATGGGGACAGAAGGAGAGCCTCTGGCACCTCTGGAAGGAGGGACCCAGTGCCATGAATATTCAGGTCTCAGGGGAAAACAGGGGGCTTCACAGTTTGTAGGGCCTACCTGCTGCAGGCTGCTTGGGGAGAGGTGACACTCATTGGGGAAAGATTATTAATTGTCACAATTATGGCATTGTGACCGTGAAACACTGACAAAATACTTTTATCATCTTCCTGGTGAGGATGTATTGGAAGAAGACTTGGAGTGTTGAGGCAGGGGAGCATTCTGGCATCAGTAGCCTCTGGGCTCCTACCGAGGGCCAGGTGGGTTCCTGAACCGACAGGAGCACCAGCCTGCTCTGGTGGGCTGCTCGGCCTCTAGCTGGTAAGAATCACCACTCAACTCAGGGAACAATGAATGGGTATTTAGCGTGGGGCCAGATAGGCTGAGCCAAATGTGAAACTATTAGTGTAGGTCTGGACGCAGAACTGCAGAGCCTTTCACTACGGAGTGGGCAGAAAAATGCTAACGTGTTATACCTAAAAGCACAGGTGAAAATCAAATAGGTGGAAGTTGAACAATAGATTCATATGTATAAGGAAGTCTATTCTCAGAGAACTCAACACATACCAAAATCTCTAAAACTGCTCACCAGTGAAATATAATCTGAGATAATATGGTAATGTTTCATTTGTGTTATTTCAAAAACCAAAATTTACTTTTATCAAAGTAACATGTGCTCGTATGTGAAAAAAAATGTGGCATTACAAAACTGATAGGGGACGGATGTGGCTCAAATGGTTGGGCGTCCGTCTCCCATAAGGAGGGACCTGGGTTCGATCCCTGGGACCTCCTGGTAAAAAAAAAAAAAAACATAGTGAAAAGTTGTAGCCAACCATCCCATTCCTCATCCCTCTTCAGTTCTGTCCCCCAGCGTCAGCTACTTCCAAAGTCTAATGTTTCTTTGGTTATTTAGCTCCATATTTATTGATAATATGCTGAGTACCATTTCTTGATTTATCCATTTTGGACATTTAAAAATTCTTTTTCAAGTATGGGAAGATTTAAAATGCTTCCACACACCCTCCTCCCCACCCCTTTGGCACTACCCCATTCCTCCAGTATAATTACATAACAGATTTTGGTTGAATTAGAAGTCTGTGTTTACATTATCATGACTATGAAAATGTAGTTTATTGATTAGTCAAGTACAATACTATGGTTGTTTCTTTTATTGGGGGAATTCTTTTGTTTTGCCTAGAGATTTTTTTTTCCTTGCAAAATTTTCTCCTTACCTAACCTGAAATTTTTTTTTCAGTAGATATCTTTGATCAAAATATTTTTTTCTAAATACTCATACACATAGATGTTCTATCAATTCTGTGTTGTTTTTCTCCTAGATTCCTCCTTCCTGGAAAGTTCTATTTTCCTGCTCCTGATTTGGACTGATTATTCTCTAGGCCTGTAACACAGCCGGCACCCTAGCTTTTCTGCTTTGGATTCCCTGCTTAAGTTTTGAGTCTTTCAGTTCTATTAACCTTCACATTTGAATGACAGTAGAGCTGGCTATAAAATCTCAGATGAAAAACTCGTTCAAAGGTATTACTCCATTATCTTTTGTGTTCAGTGTTCAATTCTCTCCTTTTCTTTGGGAGGGAGGGAGAGATAGGAGGGGAAGAAAAAAGAGGGCATAACTTATTCTTTGAGTGGATTCCTTAATTTTGTCTTCCAAACCTCCCATCAAATTTTTTATTTTGGCTATCTTATTTTTAATTTTAAAGTTCTTAAACTCTGGTCCCTTATAAAAGATAAAACCATATTCTTGCTTCTTGGCCACACTATTTTATTTAAAAATTTTTGATGTTTACTTCTCTCTCTCTCTTTTTTTTTTTTTTTTTAGCTCAGTCTTTCTGGTTCTATCCTTTTTCTCTCTTTTGTTCTGTCTCTCATATTGGAGGAATTCCTCAAATGTCAAGTGAGAGCCTTCGTTGGCTGTGTTTATAGTAGGATTCTTAAAAGCTGTTTGGTGCATTTTGGTGTGTGTGTGTGAGAGAGAGAGAGATTGGTCACTTAGTAGGTGTTACTAAATGATATCAGGCAAATGTAAGAATCTAGCCATCTTATCTCTGGATAAGAATCGGCTAGTTTCCTGCATGTGAGGACAATGGCCTATTTCCAGCTTGCTGGGAGCAGGGTGGGGGAACAGGGACTGCAGACTTTACCTCCATCTCCAATATGCCTGTTGTTCTTGATTTCAGAGACTCCCTAGTCTAATTTCTTCAGAGAATAAATCTTTGGTTTCCTTGGGTTGGGTTGGGTTGGGTGGAGTTAGTCACCTGGCTGTGTGGAATTGGGGAGGGAATTTTGGGGTACAACACCTCCGTATTCTAACTTTCAAAAAGTCCCCCTGTTTTCAGCTTTGTGCCTCACATTCCCCACCTTCTGCCTTTTATGGCACCCAGAACCTTAATTCCTAAGCCTTTCTGGGGTTTTGTGTGTGTGGTGGGAAGAGTAGGACTGGCTTGCTTATCACTGGTATCTTCATTTTGAGGGCACGTCAGAGGTACCGCTGCCTAGCCGTGCAATTAACCGTTCCTCCATCTGCATTCTGTCTTCCCCAAATTTGTGGAAAGTTTTCATTCACTGATATCTCCTCTCTCATTCTTTTTCCTTGGGTAGTTCTACTTTGTAAAAAAGTTCCTTTACTATTTATTATTTTAGTGGGTTTTCAGAGGGAGAAGAGTTAAATTATGATCAGTTAGTAATATTTAACTGGAAGTCTCATATGTGTATGTTCTGTTCTTTTTCAAAACTGAGCATGTAGTCGATTTGCTTATGTCCAATGAGTACTATTGGGACTGAAGATTTATTGCTTTTGACTTACCAAATAATTCTCATCTTTGTCTAAATTGTACAAAGTGTTTATGCTTTATCCCCTATAGTAATAGACTTTTGATTATTTTGTTGTCCATAATCTAATAGTCAAGTATTTGTAAAAATAAGGAACTACACACAAATGTAGTAAAGCTAACAGAACTAGACTATTATTTGGTAAGCACAGTCACCCGGTAATAGCTCAAAATGTCCATCAGTTAGGATCCTAAGTCCAACGTGAGAGTAAAAAGGATATTTTAGCGGTGACAATGGATAAGGTACAAAAATCACAGTCATGGGCATTAAGGACTGTTGGTAGATAGACACAGAGCTCAAAGGATGAGGTTGCCCAGTGCGCTTCTCACCACTGCCTTCTCTTCCAGTGTGTCTACATGATTCTAGCAACTCCACTGGCTTGAATTCGTGTCATCCTTCTGCACACTATCCAGGTAGTTCTTAGATTGGGAAACGTTCTTCTATCCTGGGCAGAGCAGATTGCTCCTTACGTACTTTGCTCTTGCTTTCTTTTCCAAACCCTCTCATGGTAGTTTCCAAATGGTCTTTTGTGAACTGTGCTGAAATTTCACTGGTTTTTAGAAAAATTAGAAAAAGAAATATAAACTGTGTATATGTGTGTCTACTATGTGTGTACACATGCTGGTGTCAAGTTCCCACTCTTCTTTCTTGGTAAGGAGTGCCATTTATTTATTTATTTATTTAATTTATTATTATTAATTTTTTTAGGTACCGGGGCTGGGGATTGGACTCGGGACCTTGTACATGGGAAGCCAGCACTCAACCACTGAGCCACATTGGCTTCCCTCAGTTGTTTTTTTCATTTGTTTTGTTTTTCTTTTTTCGGGAGGCACAGGAACCAAACCTGGTACCTCCCATGTGGGAGGCGGGTGCTCAACTGCTTGAGCCACATCTGCTCCCCTCTTTTATTTTGAGGCCATCATGTGTTTTTATTCTTAAGTAATGGTGAAATGTCTTTTCTTTTATAAAATGATCATGATAGTAGATGGTAGTCAAATGAATGTTTACTTGGAAAAATAGATTGGAAACACTAGAATGTGAGATCTGAATTAGGGGACTGGTATGTCACACAGGAACAGTCATCCCTATAAACCTTCAATGGACTTAGGTACAGCTTGCATCCTTTCCCCTTAGCTTTTGCTGGAAAAAAGCTGCAACCAAATTTCTTTTGCTTGTAAAGGACTCCAATAATATGGATTGAGGCCCACCCTGATTCTGATGGGCCACATCTTCACTAAAAATAACATCTTCACTTCAGAGGGGCTGAAGTCAGGGAGAGGGGAAAAAGAGGTATAATATGGGGGCATTTTCAGGACTTGGAATTTACCTGGATGACATTGCAGTGACAGATACAGGCCATTACATATCCTGCCATAGCCTACAGAATTGAGTGGGAGAGAGTGTAAACTACAATGTTAACTGTAGTCCATGCTTAGTGGCAATGCCCAAAATGTGTTCATCAATTGCAATGAATGTATCACAAGAAGTTGTTAATGTGGGGAAAGTGGGAGGTCTGGGGAGTGGGGCAATTTGGGAATCCCTTATATTTTTTTATGTAACAACTTATGTAATCTAAATATCTTTTAAAAATAAACAAAAAATATATTAAAAAAAATAACAATCTTCAAAAGGTCAAATTTACACATGAGTTCGTACCCACGGGAACACAGATTAAGAACATGTCTTTTTAGGAGGTACATAATTCATCTGCCACAGTGGATGTGAGTAAGGCAGCACAATTAAGGGAAGGGGAGGGCTGGCGGCCTGGAAATTACCCCAGACTTCTCACCACATGAACTGAGTGTGCAGGGTTCGTGGAGATGCTCAGTACAACTCTGGCAATTAATGGATGAACTGGTCACATTCTCTGGCCACTGGGTCAGACTCAAGGTCTCACCCTCAGGATGTTGACATTCCTAATGTGGAACTCGGGTCTTGACTGTTGCATGTTCTGTGCTCACATGTGCCCTCCCACCCCACCTGCAGCTTTCATAGGGTGGTAGAGTCCAAGTTTGGACAAAAGGCCTTCCAGCACTTATCCTTTCTCTTCCTCAGTATAACCTATCTTCCCTTGCCTCACCCACTGAGCTGAGGGCTCCTTAAGGGATCCTGCTGGGCTCATTATCACATCCCTGCTCTCTTCTGCCAACTAGCACAGTGCCTGGCACCTAGCAGGTACTCAGTTAGTGTTTGTAGAATGAGTAATAATCTGCTTGAAACCTTCATAGTGCTTTATAATTTTTAAGTGCCTCCGTGTTCTAGCCATGTGCTAGACACACATGGATGCTGAGAACCTTGCAAATCATGATTCTTAAAGAATTCAAAGTCTTGCATATGTTTGGTATGTGTGCATGTTTCTAGAGAAGAGTCTTTATAGCTCTACCCTTTTTAAAGGTTAAGAACCACTAAAGAAATTGAGGCTTAGTGCTCTGTACAAATACACTTGAATATATATTCCAAGCTGCAAAGTGCTATATATATTTTTTAAAGATTTATTTATTTCTACCGCCCCGTTGTTTTGCCCTTCCTGTCTGCTCTTTGCGTATTCTTCTGTGTCTGCTTGTCTTCTCTTTAGGTGGCACCAGGAACTGATCCTGGGACCTTCCAGAGTGGGAGAGAGGTGCTCAATCTCTTGCGCCACCTCAGCTCCCTGGTCTGTTGTGTCTCTTTTTGTTGCGTCTTCTTGCTGTGCCAGCTCTCCACTTGGGCCAGCTCTCCTGAGCGGGCCAGCACTCCGTGTGGACCAGGTTGCCTTTCACCAGGAGGCCCCGGGAATCGAACCCTGTACCTCCTATATGGTAGAAGTGAGCCCAATCACTTGAGCCACTTCTGCTTCCCCAAAGTGCTATATTAATGCAAAGAATTATTAGTATTTCTACAGGAGTCCTCTACTTTGGAATAGACCTCCTTTTGGCCTGACCACACTTTTTTTTATTTTTTATTTTTATTCTTTATTTTAAAAGAAGCTTTAGATTACATAAATGTTACATCGAAAATATAGGGGATTCTCAAATACCCACCCCCTCCCCCTCCCATGCTTTCCCCCATTTACAACATCTTTGATTAGTGTGGTACATTTGTTACAATTGATGAACACATATTGAAGCATTGCTACTAACCATGGTCTATAATTTACATTATGGTTTATACTTTGCACTGAAGGATTTTATAGGTTTTGACAAAATGTGTAATGGTCTGTATCTGTCATTGCAATGTCATACAGAACAATTCCAATGTCCCAAAAATGCCCCATGTTACACTTATTCTTCCCACTCCCTCCCCTTAGAACCTCTGGTAGCCACTGCCTTTATATCAATGATACAAGTTCTTCCATCACTAGAATAATAATAAGTCTGCTTTAGTCCATAGTTGCATTCCCCCCCTTATGTTTGTTCATTCCTCAATCTTGAGGATTTTGGGATGGTGATGGCCACTCTACTTCTGATTGAGAGGGGGCTTAGATCCCATGGGCCAGATAGATGGAATTGTCTTGCTTGCAGTTGTAGATATTCTGTTTTTTTGGGGATGGGTATTGCTGACGACGCTTTTTGTTGCCTCCCTTTCTTGGAAACTCTATAGCTTTTAAGTCCAGGAAACTGACTTGAAATTTTATTTTAGATTCAGTCACTGAGCTTGGTACATGAAACTGAAATTCCAGGCGACTCAAAGAGATTTTTAGGCTAATAAGTAACTGGATTGGGTAGAGCATTTTGTTTCACAAACATGATCACAATTTGCTCTTATTTACTTTTAAATTATAAATGATTATTCAGGAGTTTTTTCCTTTCTCTCTCTTAAACAGGCTCTTGAAAACATTGCTTTAATGAAAAATAAAACTTAAAAGCAGCTGTGATGTTGGTATGTAATGACTGAAGTATAATTAAGAGTTGCAATTATTCCCAATTAGGCATTCGGAATGCTAAAGTAGGGACCCAAATCAATTCAACCCAGGTAAAGGAACATCAGACATGAGACAGGGACAGAGTGTGGGGTGGGGAGCAATTGATTTGGGGACCCCTGAGTATCAATTGAAGTGCTTTGGTCACTGGGTGGAACATGTAGGGATTGATTCCTTATGTGTGGTGAGATCTTGGATGGTCCCAGCCTTATGAGGCTTTGGGAGGAAAGAAAGTTCTGCTCAGGGAAAGATGCTTTTGAAGTATGGTTCCTTGAAGATTTTTTTTTTTTTTTAAAGATTTATTTATTTATTTATCCCCCCCTTGCTTGTTCTTGCTGTGTCCATTCGCTGTGCGTTTTCTCCGTGTCTGCTTATCTCCCCCTTGCTGTGAGGTCCCGCTGCATCAGCCCACCGTGCCGCCTGGGCTGACCTGCCCTCACAAGGAGGCCCTGGGAAGCGAACCCGGGGCCTCCCACATGGTAAACGGGAGCTCTATCGATTGAGCCACACCCGCTTCCCTCCTTGAAGATTTTTGAGTCTTAGCTACTCAAGAGCACACAGACACCCTGGAAGAACTTCCCCCCTTATGAAAATGATACTCACCTGAGGGCATACCAGGGTCCAGTACCTCCCTCCCCCATAGCCCACAGGAATCTCATGACCTGGTGTGATTTCCAGGCTGCCAGGCCTGAATTGTGCTGCCTCACCCACACCCACTGCAGCAGATTGAATTATGTACCTCCTCAAAAGACTTGCTCTTAATCTTAATCTGTGTTCCTGGGGGTGTGAACTCATGAGTAATAGGGCTTTTTGAAGATGCTACTTTTAGTTAAAGTGTGGCCCAACTGAATCAAGATGGGGCTCAGTTCATATTATTGGAGTCCTTTATAAGCAGAAGAAATCTGGATGCATTTAGTCAAGAGAAGGCCACACAGGAAGAAGCTGGAAGTCAGCAGAAACTGGAAGGGCAGACATGAGGAGGGGGAGATTGCCATGTGATAGGAGGCAGAGATGCAAGCCAAGGAGCCCTGAGGATTGTGGCAAGCCTGCACCAGAATGCTACAGACTGTAGGGAGAGAGTATGGCTTTGTTGACACCTTCATTTTGGACTCCTAGCCTCCAAAACCATGAACCAATTGTGGTATTTGTGGTATTTATCACAGCAGCCTGGCAAACTAAGACACTTACCTTCCCCATGCTCTTCTAGAAATCTTTACTATCCCCATCTTCTTACCATCGTTATCATGTTCCAATGCCTCATGCCTCTGCTCTCAGTTATTTTGTAAATGAACCCAGGCTGTGATTTGATACCATGGTCTTAACATGGAGAGTAGTGGGTTAATGTATGTATCATTTGCTTTGTTAGGATGGTCCTCCTGATGGTGTTATTTACCCTTGATCCCTGTTCCTACAGTTAGGTGATAATGGTGCCTGGACAAGGTGGGAGCAGAGTGGAGGCATGCCTGATAAATGGCATGAATGGCAGAGCTGTTAGCCAGGGTTTCAGACACATGTGGCAAAGCCTCACAATCAGTTCACAGCGGCAATGGACTTTGACATGTGGGTTTTGACTACCAGTATGGGATAGGATGGGCTCCCTGGAGGATTTTGT
>JAQZBX010017937.1:0-35084 GCA_029593785.1 Cabassous unicinctus | reverse complement strand
GGAGTAAGTCCATCTGAATATACATGAAAGATATATAAAATTGTTCAAATGATCAAGGGATGGGGCATGGTCATGGTGGGTAGACAATTACTCAATAAATGAGGGAATCTGAATTCCCAGCCTGGAGAGCTCTGCTACATTCCCCAAGGGAGCAGCAACAGTCCCCTGAGTGCAGAGGCCGTGTCTGGCAAAAGAGGATAGCCCACTGATGGGTTCTTGTTATTGAGGACTAGCCTTATGAGTATTTGCTCTTCTAATTGAAACTTAGCCTACTGTTATGGGGTGCCTAAAGGTTGCCACCTGAGAGCCTCCTTGTTGCTCAAATGTGGCCTCTCTCTAAGCCAAACTCAGCATATGAATGCATTACCCTCCCCCCAACGTGGGACATGACTCCCGGGGATATGCCTCCCTGGGAACGAGGGATTAATACCAAGTGCCAACAGGCAACACGATTGGAAAAAGACCCTGAATAAAGAGGGAAAATGTAAAGAGAAATGAGTTCACATGGCTAAGAGACTTCAAAGAGAGTCAGGAGGTCATCCCAGAGTTAATGCTTACGCACACCTCAGTAGGATCTCATAGAACACCAAAGTGGATATCACCCCACACAGAGGGACCCCTGAGGGCTCTGGAGACACCCAGGTCCTATATAAGTGGGGATAGTCCCAGAGATTAATGCCTAATTAGTGGTTTCTTCATTGGAATCTGTGCTCATGAGAGTGACAGAGTTGGACTCAAATAAGTCCTCCCTGCACATGGTCCATCAGTCCCTTCTATTCAAACCTATATGTGATTCTGGAGTTGATAGGTGTACTTCCAGAGACTGAAGCCTCTGGCCTACCTATGTGCCAGCTGTGCCTGGAATCTCAGTGGAGCTGTAACTCCTACCCTATAGCTCAATGGACTCATCCAAGTGGCCTGGCGAGGAGACGACGATGGGCAACAGCCATCCCAGGGAATGGAGAGGGCCTGCAGCTGCAGGCAGGATAAACCCATCCATTGTATATATGGGATATAAGCCCTCTCTCACTTGGAGGTGGAGTGGACATCACCATCCCAGTCCCCTCAGGATTGGGGGAGGAGCTGTGGACTAGAGTGGACTTGGTGGTGTTCTGTTGCAGACATATTGTGATTCAAGTAATGGAAGAAATTGTAACAGTGAGGTAGAGCCAGTGGCCACTGGACGTTTTTGGGGCAGGGAGGGGAGAGGCAGTTGAAATACTGGGACTTTTTTGGGACTTTGGGGTTGCCCTGAGTGGCATTGCAGGGACGGATGTAGGCCATTTTCCATCAGCATATACCATGCAGAACTGTGTGGGAGAGAGTGTGGTCTATGATGTGAACTGTGGTCCATGCTTGGTGGCAAGGCCCCAGGATGTGTATATCCATTGCGGGTGTTGTGTCACACGGATGAAGGATGGTGGTGTGGGATGTGGTTGGAGGTGTGGGAGGTGGGGAACATGGGAATCCCTGTAATTTCTGAGTAATATTCAGGTAATCTTAGCACCTTTAAAAATACATATATATATATATATTTATATATATATATAGCATTTATGTAAGCAAATGCACATATATGCATATGTATTAATATATTATTTTACAAATATTTGTATGTATTGTGAAAAATTTGAATTTTACCCACAATTAAAAAAAAAAAAGGTACAATATAAAAGGTAAGTTAATCTATAGCTTGCATTTTTGAAAAGAAAATAGGGTTTACTTTTAAGCTAAAAATTTCAATTGCATAATGGCTATGATGATAATATTATTGTTATATGAGTAGTTATTTTATTCAACATTATCAGCCTTGTTTTTACAGCACAGCTAAAAATAATATTCTAAAATAATCTATTCTAATCTGTCATTATTAATATAACAAAATTGAGCAGCTCTTTAAAAGCAGCATTTTCAATTTATCTCATATGTCTGATATCATACATCCATCAATGAATCTTCACTAACAAAAGAAAAAACACTATCTTAAATGATATTTAAATAACAAAAAATATATCATTAATGTATAGTTATTGAATACCTTTCAAAATGGACAGTTGAGATTTGTTTATTTATATATTTATGTATTTATTTATTTATTGTCCTGTCTGGATTCAAATTAGAAATTTTTTTTCAAAGCTTTAAATGCAAGAATTTTGACTTAATTAAATTTTAAAAATGTAAAGTAAATTGATATATTCACATGGGAAAGAAACATATTATATGTAAATAGATCCGTCGACCTCTACATATTTAAGTATAAATTAAGGCATATTTAATATTTTTACTATACATAGGATGTAAAAATGTACAAGTTAAGCTTTTGAGATAAAGATAATGGGCCTTTGAGACCTTCATATGCTAAGATCCTACTAGTTACTTCAAATGAATGAATTGACTTTTCAGATTAAAACATATTTCTTTTTAAACAATATTAAAAAGTACTAAATACATATCAATATAATGGTGAGAAAAATAATCTTTTCACCAAATTACAGGAAGTATGAAATAAAATTTGTGAAAATCACTAGAACAATGCAAGAAAACATTTTAGCTTAAAATTTTAACTGCTGAATGTGGTTATGTCTGCCACCTTACATATGGATTTGTGCTTCACAATCAGTGGCAAGAACAAAATGTTCCTTTCCTGAATACTTGCCATTCTAGAAAATCATATATCGAGTTATTCATTGATGAAAAAGGAAGAATAGGTAATCAGAAGTAGTCAAAACTCCAAAGTTAATATTGACTGCCAAAAGTCTCTCAATGGTTCTGAAAAAACAATTTGTAGGAAGGAGAACATCAAACTTGGAGATGATTTGTGATATGGTGAAAGAGTCTTTAACAATGAACTATTTTACATTCCTTATAGCTTATCTAGATTTCATCTACATTTCTCTAGTTGACATATGTCCCATTTATTTAGAATGACCAAATACATTATATATATATATATATATATATATAATTCTCTCTATATATATATAGTACTCAATAAAGCAATTGAATTTAAAAACAATTAAATTAATTCACTCTCAGCAAGCCAACTGCTTTTTGTGACTATTGTTCTGGTTTTCTCCATCCTTTACTTTGAGATCGAAGGCATGCATTTTTACAAACACTGGCAGTGAAGACACAATATAAGAATAAATTCCAAAGCAATCTCGAGAAAATGATATTTTTCCTTTGAGTTACTTGTTTCAAGAAAACACTACAATTGCTTAAATATTCAATTTCTAAACAATCTTCTAAAAAAAAATTCTGGAACAGACATCATTCATACTGTTTATATATACTATATATTTTATATTTTAATTGTCCTTATTTTAAAGTCTTTTATTATGAATTGATCAAACCCAATTTTGAAGTAAAAAACATTACATTATTGAAGTATAATTCAAAAAATCATTTATTTTTAGCAAAGAAAGGCTTCCCCAAGTTTAAGCCAAAGTAATGAGTCCACAGTGTTTTCAACTACATTCAACTATTTTCTATTTCTTTCCACATTTGTTGGAATACAAGTTGCTGCTTTATAGGATTACCCTCCCAGAAATAAACTTAATGAGTATAAAGCAGTTTTCTTACAAAAAATCATTTTTGCTAAGGGGTCACTGTCAATTATATGGAAGTATGTGAAATTTCCTAATTAAAACATCATAATAGATGGGCATGCTTCCAACCATAAGAAACAAGTAACTACAGATTGTGGCAAATGGTGAGCATAACAGTTTTTCTGGAAACAGGCTAACTTTTTGCTATGTTGAGTGGAATTTTTTTTTTTCTATGTAGTCCTAGATGTTGTGCTTATGTTTTCCTACTTTTGAGGAATATCTTGAAAAATATAATGCTTACAAGCATTATTTGTTATATTAACAAATTTGGCCAATCTACTCACTTCATTCTTATTTACACAAATTAGCATATGAGTCAGCCAAAGTTCTCTACATTTAGCCCCCTTCAGAATAGGTTACTGTCCCATTAGTCTAGATACAATTAGTGTCCTTTCACAGAGCTCTATTGGATTAAGCACAGATGAAGTACATCACCCATCACACTGGCCAAACTATATCACTAATAGAAGTTTCTTCCAGTTAAATTATTTTTTCCGTTTGCAGTATATAGTTTTTCATATCATTAAAAATGTTTTGAGTATGCAGAATCAAGTTCCTCAATCTCACCCAGCAGGCATCTCATTTGATACTTAGCTTCTTCTTGCCCTCTTTGGATGGTCTTTTGTTTTCAGCTGTCAAATTACAAAAAAGTAAAGACAAATTTCCCATCTGGATTTCAAAATACAGAAGACATAAACAAGAGTTCTGTATTAGAGGGCACATTAGGTGTTATGCTGAGGCAAAGAAACAGGGGTCTTGGAAATATTTAGATGTGATTATGGCCCTGGTCTTTTAACTGCTGACTAAATAAATACCTGAAATTATTTGATCTCTCTAAAATCAAAGTTGCATTTTTTATACTTCATGAATATTATATTTTTAAAGAAACTTTAGATTACATAAATGTTACATAGAAAATATAGGGAATTCTCATATAGCCCACTCCTTCTCCCTCCCACATTTTTCACCATTAACAACATTTTCTTTAGAGAGGTAAATTTCTTACAATCGATGAAAACTTACTGAAGCATTGCTACTAACCATGGTTTATAGGTTACATTATGGTTTACACTTTGCACTGTACAATTTTATAGGTTTTGACAAAATGTATAATGGCCTGTATCCATAATTGCAGTAACATGCAAGCTTGCCTTTTCAAAAGAAGGAAAGTAATTCTTTAAAGACCTGTTATAAAGGGAAAATCGCAAGTGTAAAACAACATATTTCACATAGTTGTGTAGAAGCTTACTTATGAATGGTATCTTCTTTATGCAGCCTGTAGCAATTGCAAATCAGGGGTATAGAAATCAGAGAATATCTTCAAATGTTAGTTTTGGATAGAAACATATATTTAGAGATATAGATATTTAAATTAATATGGATGTGGAAATTAAAAGATTTAGAGGTATAAACAGATATTGAGATATAGAGATTGAGAGATAGAAAATAGAGTGAGAGAGATTATAAAGAGATTTATGAATTTTTATTTTTAATCAAATGCTGCTTCTAAGTATTACCAAAATTTCAAGGAATTTACGTGTATTTCCTTAAAATACTCAGAAAATAGTATAGTGGGTAAAATTTGGCTTTACTTTAAATCGACATGCAGTAACAATAGAATGGAAATAGAACAACTGTGTGATAGAAATAGAGTTGTAAATAGTTGAAACACATAATTAATCTCATGGTAAGACTACGGAAGAGAATGAAGTTGGCACATCGTAAAATGGGGATGGGGCCAATTTCTGAGGGGACTAAATGTTTTTATCTGATCTATCCAGGATAATGAAGTGGGAAGGAGAGAATGGGGAGATGGAGCAATGAGACAACTGGAACTGACTTTGTTATCCTAGCGCTATTTCACCACATTCAAGCCTCCAATCTCTTCTTCTCTTTCATCTTTTTGGTGTTTCTTATGACAGTTGTTGGCAATAGTATGATGTTAACTCTCATTTGGCTGGCCTCACAAATTCATGCGCCTATGTACTTCCTTCTCAGTCAACTTTCCATCATGGACCCCTTGCATAGGTCTAGTTTTGTCCCCAAGATAGCCATTAATATCCTGTCTGGCAAGAATACCATTTCCTCTATTAACTGTGAAATTCAGCTTTTCCTTTTCATGACCCTTGTGGGAGCAGAGTGCCTACTTCTGGCAGTCATGGCTTATGACCACTATGTAGCTATATGCCACCCTCTCTATTACTCAGTTCTAATGCGCCCTATGGTCTGTGCCTCCATGGTGGCTGGTACCTGGCTTGGTGCTCTGTTCAATGATTTATTCCATGTAATATATTCTCTGAATCTCCCTTACTGTGCCTCCAGTGAAATCCATCACTTCTTTTGTGAGATCCCAGCTCTCCTGAAACTTGTTTGTGCTGATACATCTCTTTTTGAAAATGGCCTTTATGTCACTGGGGCTGTGTTCCTCCTCATTCCAATATCTGCAATTATGACCTTATATGGGAAGATATTCTCTACTATTTTGAGATTAAGATCAAATGTAGGGATGCAAAAGGCTTTGACATCCTGTTCCTCCCATATAATTGTAGTGAGTCTCTTCTATGGAACAACCACATCCAGTACTTTCTCCCCAAAGCCTATCATACTGCAGAGCAGGATGAAGTAGTGTCTGTCTTCTTCACTATACTCACTCTTACGCTCAACCCCCTCATCTACAGTCTTCAAAACAAAGAGGTGGCTAGGGCATTCAGGAAAGTTCTGGGAAGGTAAACCTCCTGAAAATATTGATAAATTATGAATAAGACATGAGAAAATTGACCTCATTTACAGAACGGTATTACTATCACAGAGATCAACACCATACAAAAACCAATCTGCTACTTTTCTAGAGACAAATCATGGATAAATATTTTGGCATACTCCTAGTAAAATAATGGATCAGATAACTACTTTCTGATTGAATTCAATTTTGCTCCACAGAATTATTAAGTAGAATGCTCTATTTCAGAATATAATCAAAATTTTCAGGTGCTAGCAAACAATAGGGAGCACATTTGTCTATTGATTGATATTAGACAAGTAGAAAATGCACAACCTAGACAATATTGACTGTGTGCTGCATCACACTCATTTTCCATAAATAACAGTATTACAATATTGTAACATCACATAAATATAAATATTAGTAATAAATTGCTTGTAGCCTAAGTTTCACAGCTTTAAAGGTAAAATTTAATTCTGAATATATTATTTGAGGGTTGCTCAAAAACATACAGTCTTCTTCCATTCACACCACTTTATTTTGGAAGTGATATTATGCTATTTTTCTTAATTTTTAGAAACACACATATGCTTGTATTATTTAATAATATTCAATTAGTTACCTACAACAAATTCTCCTAATTAAATTATTAATGTACTTAAAATATTATCTTATTCATTGTTCAGGTCTATTCTAAATTTTGTATATATATATATATATTCTATTAAATATACACAAACATATGTATATATAAATGTTTTCAGATGTATATGTATATCTTTACATTCACTTTATACAAATATTTATAAATATATATATGCATATATATATATGAGTATCACTCCCAATTTTTAGCAAATGTTTTTCTTGATAAATATTCAAAATGAAAATAATGGATCCAATGATATCACTATTTTTCCTGATGCATATTTCTCAATCAAATTTTATGAGTTATATACTATTAAGGCAAAAATCAATTAATGCATATGAGAATATATGTTTATTTAAGACTATGTGTGAAAATCCAGTTTACAACAAAATTTTAGACATATAGTTTTATATTTACATTTTTAAATTAATTTTTTTAAGTGAAAAAGGTACCTCACTGGAATTGTAATAAATGTTCACTTAGTTACATACCATTGGAATTGTTGTGTGCCTTTTAACATTCTTCTTTGGGACTCTTTTCAAAATAACTGTTATCCATGTATTAGTTATAGTCTTCAGATTTTCATGTGAATTGGACTGACTTATTTTCATTTATTATTAACGAGAAAATCACCATTCCATTATCAAACTTTTAATATAGTGTTATCATATGTTATGTATCTGAATTTATGTAAGTATCATTTAGGTATAAGTATGTCTCATCATTCCACAATATTTATGTTATATCTCTACTATTTCTTTGCACTGTTTTTGTCTTGTCTTTTAATTTTAACTTTGCAATTCCACGTTCAGCATGCTCTACACTATGCAAATCTATACCTAAATTTCTATCTCCTTTGTTTTGCAGCTTGAATTTATTAATCAGTAAATCACTCTAATTTTCAAAAAATAGTTAGCTACATAATTAACAAGTGCAGTGTAAAAGAATTATAGAAATACTGTTCAGAAATGCCAACTGTTTCTTATTTTTAAGTTTTAAATGCTTTACTCATAATTGGTATTGCTTATCTTTGCTTCTGTATGTTAAAAAACATATCCCATGGCTCATTTATTGCAGGACAATTGGCTCTATCTTATTGGAATTTTGTTGAGCAATGATCCTCCAATGCATAACTCTGATAGGAGCCATTGTTAATATTTATGAGATAAAATAAATGGAAGTATGTATAAATAAGTTTTCTGGCAAAATATTTTAGCCTTTTACAACTATTTCTTCAGATTATTTAATTAATTCACTTTCCTCTCATTCAGAAGATAGCCAATATATTAGTACTGTATTATGATTAAAGTAGCAATAGCCAAAAATTCAATAGAATGATGTGGATTAAACAGCTCAATTTCTTCTTTCAGTCACTACATAGACAAATCTTTAATCCACCCTACAGAGTGTCTGCGTCCTCTAATTAAGTGCAGTGAAAGGGACTCATTGGGCATATTTGAACATATGTCTCCTCATTGCTGTATCTCTGCTAACTATACATCAGCTTATTCAAAAACTGACTCTCCTCACTTTCCATCATGTTGGTTTTGGCAAGTGTGTCAGGAATAGAAATCCTAACCCATAATGAAATGCATAATGTTATCCAGGACAAGCCAACCATATACTCCCTCTCTCTAGCCATAATTACTGATTTAGGAATGAACATGTTTTCAAGTCAGGATAAAATGTTCCTTTTGCTGGGATTTTTATATTTTAAAGTATTGGTAAATCATGTGGTCTCAACTTTCTCTTCCAAGGGAAATTTTCAACTTGTAGAATACTTTCATTAGCCCTTCAAATTGTTTGAATACCAATTGAACCAATATATAAAACTGGCAGTTGTCACATAAAAATATAAATTCATAATAGAAAAATCCTGAGATGTCACAAAAACGGGCCTGCATCCAACCATAAAACTATCAGATGAAGATGAGAAGACACATGTTCCTCATGCATGAGAGGCTTCCAGACTTTTACCACAATTTTCAACTCACACTTTTTGTCTATATCTATCATTAATGAGGACTCTATGGACAATTAGTTTCCTATGAAGTTTATAATAACAGCTCCACTATTTCTTTCAGAATAATTCATGAAGTTTTACTTCTAAGGACTAACATACACATGACTCTAAATTAGATAACCATTATAGATTGAAATTTGTCCCTCAGTAGTATATGTTCAAGTCCTAATCACAATGTGATCTTACCTGGAAATAAGATCTTTAAAGCTATCTTTTGTAATGATGTGGCCGAAATGAAAAGGATGGGCAATATGACGGCCATTCTAATAAAGGGAATAAATTCAGACACTGAGAGAGAATGAGAGAGAAAAAGCCACATATCAGAGGCAGAGATTGATGAACAAATGAACTGCCACTGCCAGAACCCCATGGTCTTCAGAAATTTGCATGGTTCTGTCAACACCTTTATAAAAAGTTCTAGTGTCCAGGTTTGTGGAAGGTACAGCCTGATTTCTCATTGTGGTTTATAGAAAAATACCAGTGGAAAGAGAAAAGTTTATGATTAAACTATTAACCCCAAAGGAAACAGAAATTGTTGATTTTGAACATGTTCATGCAGTTCAGACTATGTACTCTGAGTTTCTTGCCAGAAGTGTCCCTAATAGGTGCCTCCCTGAACTTTCAGGATGTGACACCCATGAGAACTGGGATCCATATGAGAGTTTAACTAGACAACCGTTGTTAAAGAAAATGTGGCTGTACATAGATCCAGGCAGTCTTTTTACTGGAAGTCAGGATTTAAAATGTAATTATCTAGGAAAGAATTGTGGGAAATCTTTTCATATGATGTTTGGACAACCTTGAACTGCATGCAATACTGAAACTTTTTGCAAAATTGGTATGAACAGAAACACTACCAACCTGGACTAAAAGGGACAGAGTAGAGATAAATTGAAGGCAGAAGACTTCAAGGAAAGGAATGGGGATTCAGAAGTCTGGACCATGAAGATATCTTCAGGCCAAAGGAACATACTCATCTCCATTTGTGGGAAGATCAGGTGTTCTTGTAAAGGTCAGACCATTTACCCCAGCATGTGAAATGGGGAGAACTTGAGCCTCAATATTTACGGAGTGTGCCAACATCTCAATACTGAGATATGATGGGCCTATATGCCTCTATTCAGACAGAGATTGACTTCCATTCTAATGATCAGAGAGAGTGCTGTCAATACTCTGTCCTGGGAAAGCATGGCCATTGCCTGAGCACTTGAAAAGCATGGGGGTGCTGTTGCATGTTGCATGAGACCAGAGGACAGGGCATTGTTCAACAGATAACTCTCAGACCCTGCAGGCTAATGGAGGTTGTCCTATGATGTTTCATGCTTGCTTAGAACCCGTGATTGCTGTCTCCCTTCCAATATCTGGCTCCTGAAATGGGAATGTTTATCTTATGCCTGTCCCATCATTGTATTTTGGAAGCAAATAACTTGTTTTAGGTTTCACAGATCCATCCTACAGAGTGGAATTTTGTCCCGGAACAAATAATACCTCTTACTGATTTTTAATGAGAGTTATTAATAAAATGAATGAATGCTTTTGAGATATGATGGATTGAATGCTTTGAATGTGGGAAAAACATATCTTTTTAGGCCCCAAAGAGTGACCTCTGGTAGAATGAGTTGTGTATCCCAGAAAAGGTAAACAAACAAAAAAAACCAAGTTCTTAATGTTAATCCATTTTGCAGGGTATGTAAACAAGACCATTAGAAATTGTTATTTTTTGTTAAGCTGTGGCCCAAGTGAATGAGACTTCATGAAGAGAGTGCAACTTGGAGTAGAGATGCTGGAAGTCAACAGGACTTGGAAAAGAAAGGAGAGGTCATCGCCATGTTATCCGAAAATCAAGGCATGCAAGGACTTTGGGTCAGCCAATATGCTATAACCCTGTGAGGAAGCAAGCCTTCTAATCTCTGAAACCATGAGCCAATAAATTTATAAAAGTGTAAGGTCCAAAATGTAAATCATAATATAAATCATTGACCATAGTTAGTAACAATGTTTCAATATTTGTACACCAACTGTAACAAATGTACCATCCTCATGTAACATGTTACTAATAAGGAAGAGGGGAAATGGGGGAGGATATTGTATATATGGGAATCCCCTGTATTCTCCACATGACTTTTCTGAAACCTAAAGCTTATTTGAAGATAAAATAAAATAAAAAAAAATACCCTGGGAGATATACAGAAATAAAGGTCATTGTACGTACAAGACAACAGATCTTCCAGTGATGAAAGACATAATGTCTAATTTTTTATTTAAAACATGTTTTAATTTTTTTTAATTTTATTTGTTATTTTTAAAACATTATTATTTCCTTTTCTTATTATTTTTATTTGGTTATTTTCCTGGCTTCACCTTTGGAGAGGTTTTTCATAACAGAAGCATCACAACTATGGCAGAGGAGGATCATTGGTGTGGGGTGTCAGTGATGGGGATGTATGGGAGGGTGTTCATCTGGGGCATGCTTCTAAGGCATACGAATGTGTTCAAGTGTTCATGGGGCATTGTCATGGTGGGTGGATATTCAGACAATAACTGAAAGAATATCAAATCCCATCCTGGGGAGATCTGCTACATTCTCTAATGGGACAGCAAGAATTCCCTGAGTACATGGGTGGTGCGTAGTGAAGGAGGATGTACCATTGCACCGGACCCTTGATACTGATGATTATTACTATTGAATCTTTTCTTTTCAAACTGAAACTTAGCCCACTATTATATGTAGCCAATGAGTTACCTCCTGAGGGCCTCCTTGTTGCTCAAATATGACCTCTCTCTATGCCAAACTCAACATGTAAATGCACTACATTACCCCAGGTATGGGACATGACTCCCAGGGATACTCCTCCCTGGCACTTAGGGATTATTACCAAGCATCAACTAGAAATGCACAGGGAAAAAGACCTTGACCATAAGGAAGAAATGTCAAATACAAATGAGATTAAATGACTAAGAGGTTTCAAAGTGAGTTGGGAGGTCATTCCAGAGATTACACTTATGCAAGACTTAGCAAGATCTCAAAGACTGCTATGATAAATAGGGCCACAAAAAGAAGGACTCCTAACGGCTCTAGAGACATCCAGATACTATATGCAGTGCAGACAGCTCAAGAGCTTGGCACCCTGCCAGTGGGCTTACCTTGGAATTTATGCTTACCCGTATGACAGAGTTGGAATTATTGGTGGTTTCCTTAGACATGGCTCTTCTTCCTCTTCTTTTTGAACCTATAATTAGTACAATACTTGCTAGATATATGTGCAAGAGACTTAAATTTTTGTCTGTCCAGATGACAGTTGGACCCTGAATCTCAGGAGAGTTGCAACACCTACTCTCCAGTTCATTGGATTCACCAAGGACAGCTAACAAGTTGATAATGATGGACAATGCCCATCCCAAGGAACAGAGAGAGCTTGCAACTGCAAGTAAAATATTTCTACTCATATGCCCCATGGGATCTAAGCCCCATCTTAAATAAAGGCAGAGTGGCATCACCATCGCAAAATTCTCAAGATTGGGGAATGAACAATGGACTAATTTAGATTTACTGTTATACTACTATAGACTTATTTTTATTCTAGCAGTGGAAGAAGTTTTATCATTCATGTGGAGGCAGTGGCCACTGGAGGTTTTGAGGGAAGAAAGAGGGAAAATATGTGTACTTAGAAGACATTTTGGGGATATTGGAATTGCCCTGCATGATGTCGCAAGGATGGATACAGGTCATTATATATTTTCTCATAACTTACAAACTTTTGTAGGACCGAATGTAATCTATAATGTAAGCTATAATCCATGGCTAGTTGCAGAGCTTCAATATATGTTCATCAATTGTAACAAAAGTACTACACTAATGAAAGATGTTGTTAATGTGGAAAAGTTTGGGAGGGAGAGGGAGTGGGGCATATGGGAACCCCCTGTGTTTTTAAGTTACATTTATGTAATCCAAAGTTTTTTTTTAAAAAAATAAATAAAAATTGCTGTTTTGGGAGCCCATATGGTTCAAGCACTTGAGTGCTTGCCTCACACATGAGAGGTCCTGGGTTTGGTTGCCAGTGTCTTTTGAAAAAGCAAACAACAAGCAAAACAAACAAAAAACAGCCAACTCAGGGAATATGATTTGGCTCAGTGCTTGTGTGCCAGCTTCTCACATACAAGGTCCCAGGTTCAATCCCCAGTACATCAATAAAAAAATTGTTCTGCATATCCAGGGCAAGAATCAACTGAAAAAGAGCTGAGAAAATCTAAACAGTAAAGTACAGGCTATTTCAAAGATCTACAATAAGTTAGACAAAGCATTAAAGAAAAGCTTAATACAAAGCCACTCAACAATAAAACCCTAGCCAAAAAGGTGAAATGGACTTTCAAAGTTAACTCATAAATATAATCAGATGTCTGGACATCAACAAAATTTGCAAGTCAAATTAAGAAATGGAAATAGATGGTAAAGTCAAAGGAACAAATTAAAACTGTTTAATTTTTAACAGTTGGAAGAACTAATCAAAGAAGTTCAAGCCAATCAAATTAATTTAAGAAGATAGCAGAAAATATACATAAGTAAGTAAAAATATTAAGGAGACAAAGAGTGAGCATAAAAAAGAAATTGAAAGTATAAAAGGAAACATAACATAAATTATACGGATTAAAGTCACATTAGTAAAGATTAACTAGAGGCATATAACAGAATATCTGAAGAAAATAAAAAGAAAATCAGTGACAGAATGTAGGCCAATCAAAATCATACAGTAAGAAAAAAAAGAGAAGCATAGAAAAATTGAAGAGTTTCAAGGATTTATGTGATACCACAAAGATCACAAACATATGTGCAATGGGTGCCCCAGAAAGAGAAGTGATGGGAAAGGGGGAAGAAAGAATACTTTATGAAATAATGGCCAGAATTTTCCCAAATCTCAAGAAAGACATAAATATAAATGTCCAAGAAGAAAAACATACTCCCAAAAGAATAAATCATAATAAATCAACTCCAAGACACATACTAATCATAGTGTTAAATACCAAAGCTAAAGATAGAATTATGAAAGCAGCAAGAGCAAAGCTATTTATCATATAAAAGTTATCTTCAATAAGATGAAGGGACAAATTCATATCAGAAACCATGAAGGAGAGAATGTAGTGGAATGATATATTTAAGTTACTGAAAGAGAACATCTGCCAGCCCCAAATTCTTTATCTGGAAAAATTGTACTTCAAAATTAAAGGTGAATTTAACATATTCATAGATAAATATAAAGTGACAGAGTTCATCAACAAAAGACTTGTCTTACAATAATTATCAAGGGGAGTGCTGAGGTTGAAAGAAAAATTCAAGGGAGTTGAGCTTGATGTAGTTTCAAGAAATGTAAATCATCTGTAAAGGTGGCTAAAAGGCTAAATTTTAAAACCCAATAGTACTATATTCTTAATATACAACTTCACTCTTTAATTCATAATAAAATCAGAATAAAATTGAACAAGAAAAGAACATATTTTCTGACAATGGATGGGCAACATATAAAGTGGTAAGGTGGGACAAAAACAAAATATACAGGGAAACAGAGGGATACGGGAGCAAAGAATATATATGCCTTGAAGCAAAGTTGGCATATTTTCTAATTACTAAGGTATAGATGTAGGTTGTGTAATATAAACCGCAGGGTAACCACAAAGAATGTATTTTAAAAATATAAAGAGAAATGAGAAAGGGATCAATCAGATACATCACAAAGGATCAGCACTGTAATAAAGGAGGTTGCAATAAAAGGAAAGAGACAAAAAGATAACTAAAAACCAAAGGAAAAAAATGGCTGAAGTTAGTACTGCCTTTATAGGAATGATAGTGAATATTAATGGATTAAACTCCCCAATCAAATGACATAGTCTGGTAAAATGGATAAAAATGCTTGATACAAATGTATGTACCTTAGACGCAAAGATGCAAATAGGATGAAGGTGAAAGAATGAAAGAAATTACTCTGCCATGTGTTTGATTTCTGAGTACTGCAGCTCGGGGAAAAAGCATCTCCTGTTGATGCCTTGATTTGGACATTTTCTCAGCTTTGGAACTGTAAGCTTATAAGTTTATAAATTCCCATATATGAAGCCAACCCATTTCTGTTACATTGCCTTGGTGGCCTTAAGCAAATGGTGAGGGGGATTCTGCTATGCAAATAGTGAAAACATTTTAAAAAGGCTTTTAAAGTGAGTGTATTAGTTAGGGTTCTTTTGGGAAACAGAATCAACTGGACATATCTGTAAATAATATGAGATGTATAAGATTCTCTCATGTGACCATGGGAATGCACAAGTCGAGGTTCCACAGGGAGGCTGCAAACCAGGGGCTCTGATGAAAGCTCAGTGAAAGTCCTTGTTGAGTTTCTGGGAGATGGATGTCCAAAGATAAGCTAGGAATTTCTCTCAATTGCTGAAATCACTTCCCCTTTTAAGGCATTCAACTGATTGGATAAAGCATCACTTATTGCTGAGAGCCATCTCCCAGGTTGATGTAGATGTAAACTCACTCACATAAATGTCTTTGTATTACAATTAGCCCAGTGCCTGCTTGACCAAACAACTGGACACCATTATCTGGCTGAGTTGAGAAACTAGACTACCCATCACAGTGGGTAAGGGGAAGATTCTGGGTAAATTGTGAGATACTTGGTAAGAAATGCTTACATTAATTGAAGTGAATGGAAGTAAAAATATAGACCCTAAAGTTTCTTTAGATGAGGCCTTAAAAATGATGAATGTGCCATTGCAAATTGGAAAAAATACAACCTTTGTTTTGAAGTGGCAGAAAATTGGTCAAAATTAATTCGATGTGAGATGGAAGGCAGAATTTGAAAGTGACGAGCTTGGATATTTAGCTAAGGAGATTTCCAAACTAAATGTGGAAACTGCAGCCTGTCTTCTCCTTAGAGGTTATAGTAAAAGGCCAGATTAAAGGGATAAGCTGAGATATGAAGCCCTGAGCACAAAGAAACCTGATATTGATGGTTGGGAAATTCTGAGTAAAGCAAATCCCCTGAAAATAGTGCCCCATGTGAGGACTTAACTGAACATGAAAACAGCCAGTCTTTTAAGTGTAATTCAGGATTGGAAATACAGTTATCCATAAAGGATTGGTAGAAAGACTTACTGTCTGATGGCATGGACCCTTGTTTTCTGCATGTGAAACTAACAAGTTTTTCAAGCTATGTATGAACAGAATCACTGCCAGCCTGGACTAAAAGTGACAGTTTAAAGGAAAAACTCACTTCAGTGGCAGGGCTATGGAAGCTGAGGTCTGGGCAGAAGACATCTTCTTGGGCCCAGAAAGTGAACCCACATATATGTGTGGAAAGCTTTAGTATGCCAAGGCCCTTGAAAAGAGTGAACCTTCCTGCCTGTTGATCAGGGAGGGTGGTAAAAGGCTCCTGAGAGGTTGGAGGAAAATCACCAGGGGTTGAGGAGAATTTGATCTCCATCCAACTGTTCTGAGGGGGTTGGGGCCCTGCCCTTGAGATTGGGAAGAGTTTGGTCTTCACCCTAGTGTTTTCAGAGGGTGGGGCCTGGGGTTCTGCCACCACTGTGATGTTTGATGAGAACATTGCTGCTGGGAAGCCCTTGGGAAGGGTGGGGTTGCTTTACCCTTGGTCCTAGAAGACAAGACTTTGTTCTATAGCTGACTCTTATCATTTCAAATCTAATGGAGTATGCCATGCCAGTTTTTAGAACTGATTGGGAATCAGACCACTCTTTTCCTTCCACCTTCTTCCTATAATAATTGGAATATCCATTCATTGACTGTCCCTCCTTTTAAAATTGGAAGCAGGTAACTTTATCTCACTTTCACAAACCTACAGCTTAAGGGAATTTTGCCCCAGAAAAGACTACATGCCTAGAAATGATTTTGATAAGACTTTTACTTAGCACTGTTACTGAAATGATTTAAGGCTTTCTGAAATGTTGTATGGAATGAATATATATTTAAAAGGTACCAGGGATGGAACCCAGGACCTCATATGTAGGAGGTATGTGCTCAACAATTGAGCTACATGCACTCGCCATGGATTATGTTTTGTTGTTGTTTTCTAGGAGGTTTTGGGGATTGAACCTGGGAAAAGGTACATGGGAAACAGGCACTCATTCCACTGAGCGACACCTGCTCCCCAGAATGACTGTATTTTGCATATGAAAACGATGTGTTTGGGGGGTTCATTGGGTGGAAGGTGGTAGTTAGAATTATGTACATGATGCCAGTGAGTGAGAGCTGAATGAGTAGAAAGTACATTTTAGTTTTTTCCATCTGATATTTATTCAGATGATTTGAATAAATGTAACAGTACTATCAGAGCCACTGAAAAGAGGATGGTGATAACAAGAAATAGGAAAGTGTTCATTCAGCCATATTGGAAAAGAGCAAGATCCAAAATTTTGATATTCCGTCTTCATGATTTAATCAAAATATCAAAGCATATATTATAATTTTTAATTTTTACTATTTTAAAAAGATATTAAGATTACATAAATACTACATGAAAACTATAGGGAATTCCAATATGCCCCACTCTCCACACCACCCACATTTACCCACATCAACATCCTTCATTAGTGTGGTAAATTTATTGCAATTGATGAACACATTTAGGAGCATTGCCACTAAGAGTGGATTATGCTTTATATTGTAGTTACTCTCTCTCCCACACAATTATGTAGGTTATGGCAAGATATATAATGGCCTGTATTTGTCATTGCAATGTCATTCAAGACAATTCCCAAGTCCCCAAAATGCCCCCATATTACACCTGTTTTCCCTCTCCCTAAACTCATAAATTCCAGTGGCCATGTCCCCCACATCAATGATATAAGTTCTTCCATTGCAGAATCACAATAACTCTGTAGAAGAATACCAGTAAGTCCACGCTAGTCCATAGTTCTTTCCCCAAACCTGAGGATTATGGGTTGGTGATGTCCACTCCACCACTAATTGAGAGGGGGCTTATATCCCATGGGTAAGATGGATGGGACTATCTTGCTTGCAGTTGCAGACTCTTTCTGTTCTTTGGGATGGTCATTGTCCATGATAATTTCCTTGTTAGTTGTCCTGGGTGAGTCCAATGAGCTGTAGAGGAAGTGTTGCACATCCACTGACGTTCTGGGCACAGCTGGAACATGTACAGCCCAAAGACTCTAGTCTCTTGGACATACACCTACAGACTTCAGCACAAAGTATAAATTTAAATAGAAGGGACAGGTAAGCCATGCATACAGAAGCCAAAATTGAGTCAAATCTGTCACTGTCAGGAGCACAAACTCCAAAGTAGGGCCCACTGGCAAGGCACCAAACTCCAGAGTGATCTGCCCAGACCGTAGGACCTGGGTGTCTCCAGAGACCTCAGGAGGCCTACTATTTGGGGGTAGTATCCACTTTGGCAGTCTTTGAGATACTGTTGAGATGTGCCTAAGTGTTACCTCTGGCATGACTTCCCAACTCATTTTGAAGTCTCTTAGCCATATAAACTCATTTGTCTTTATCTTTTCCCCCTTTTATTTGAAGTCTTTTACTGGTTGCATTGTTAGTTGGTGCTTAGTAGTAATCCCTCGGTGCCAGGGAGTCTTATCTCTGGGAGTCATGTCCCACACTGGGGGGAAGATAATATATTCATATGCTGAGTTTGGCTTAGAAAGAGGCCACATTTGAGCAGAAAGGAGGCTCTCAGGAGGCAATCCTTAGGCACCCCACAATAATAGGCTAAGTATCAATTTCAAGAGCAAAGGCTCATAAGCTTAGCAGTCAATATCAATGGCCCATCAGTGGATCATCCTCCTTTGCTAGTCATTCCCCTGCACTTGGGGGACTGTTGTTGCTCCATTAGAGAATGTGGCAGATCTCTACAGGATGGAAATTCATATTCTCTGTTATTGTGTGAGTCGCCACCCACTGTGACAATGCCCCATGAACATTTGAATATATTTATATACCTGAATTGAATGCCCAAGTGAACTTACTCCCATGTATCCCCCATCACTGACACCCCACACCAATGATCCTCCCCTGCCCCAGTTATAACCTTTCTATGATCCAAAGCTTCTTCAAAAATGAACCATTAAAATAGCCAAATAGAATTCCATCTAATAATGTTGACTGTCATTTAAGAGAAACCATAATTATTACTAAATGCAATAGGATTTTCTTGACTCTTCTTAGGTGCATATATTTCTCACTTTTTCAAAAACACTGACACTGTGTCTTTGGAGAAATAGTAACATTGACAAATAATGAAATGGTTATGTTTTATTGATTATAGAATTAAAATATCATGTGAAAAATAAAGACAATAAAGCATTTAAATGTGTTGACAACTCATCATTTTCCTCATTTGTAAATATTTTCAACACTCATTCTGACAAATTATCACCCTGAATACATTCATATAAGTCAACAATTCAGCTTGACAGTGTGACAAGTGTAGTCAAATAAAGTAAAATTTTTTAAAGGTTTCATCAAGACCACTTTGAATTCATATTGGCTATATATTTTAATATGAAATATATTAATATTTTAATAAAGGAATGTCATCATTCTTATAAATTAGGTGATGTTCATTCTTCCTTAAATGTAATGAGATTTTGACAGTTCAGAAAAAAGTTATATCGGACTTTAGAAATATTAATATCTTGATAATGAATTGTTAAAATTCAAGTTAATATTCATGTAACTTTAATTCTTGGCACATGTCAAAGTGGTCAATGCAATCTGAGGAATGGAATTTTATTCTTCATTTATTTTGACAGAATGCATGGAAAATTGAAAAATAAAAGAACATTCTAATATGTTCATTATATCTCTTGTATGAATTTTAATTATGTAAACAAGTAACACTCTAATTTTTAAATATATTAAATATCATATTAGTCTGGGTTTTCTAGGAAGACAGAACCAACATGATATATCTGTAAATATTATGATATTTTATAAAATTTTCTCACATAACTAGGAAAATGCAAATTCCAAAGGGCAGGCTGCAAGCTGAGAAAACCGATAAAGGATTTTTAATTCTCCAGGAGAAGCTGGCTGGCTGAAATAGACATGAGAATTCTCTCTTCTATCCTCTGAAATCATCACCTCTCCTTTTAACTCCTACAGCTGATTAGGTGAGACATCCCTCATTGCTGAAGGCAATCTCCTCTGTTGATTGTAGATGTAATCAGGAATAGATGCAATCAACTTACTGATTTAAATCCATGAAATGTAATTACAGTAACAATTAGTCCAATATATGCTTAAGCAAAAAAACAGGCCGCATTACTTGGCCAAGTTAACACATGAGCCTAACCACCATTGTACAACACTTTTCAGCTTGACAGCTATACACAACAACCTAAACCATACTCAATTTCTAAATAAAAACATTAACAAGTATATATTTTTTTGCCTAACAATACTCAACTTTCCAGTGTGCTAAATCTCTCCAGAATAGGGTGCAAATCATTGTGTAATATTCCCTCTTAAACTTGAATCCATATAGCTTAAATATTGTGATATGAAACTAACACAATTTACATGATAAGGGGATAAGAAGGAAGAAAATAAAGATACTCACTTTATGTACATATACAAACATATTCATAACAGTAAAGGGAAGAGATATTCACAACCATTGCAGTTCTCATTTCTGTAACTAGACATGTGGTCATAGTTTGTATTGATCACTACTTTCTTCCAATACCTTTTTCAGGTTCCCTTTACCCTCAGGAAGTGCTTCAGCTGACCATGGGTCTTTGCTTGTGCAGTGACCCAAACTTTCATTCCTGAGGTTTCTGGGCCATTGGTAGTCCTGACTGAATTGAGTTGTTGCAGTTGTCCATTTACATTATGGTAGTACTAAGAGATGACCTAGGGGATTACCTGTATGCCAGACAAACTCTTCTTTACCTCCAATGTGTAGTTGCCGTTCTATTTCTCCTTGATAGTCAGGAACAATCACCTTAATTAGTACAGAAATTCCTTTCTTTACCTGTTGATTCAGAGACATGGGAGCCCAAAGTGGCCAAGTGGCAGTCTTAACTTCCAGTTCAATGGAAACTTTGTTGTCTCTCCTGGTGGAAGTACTCCCCCATTTGGAACTAAGACCTGTAGACTTGCAGAAGTTAAGCTTGGAGGAATAGAAAGCAAATATTTTTTCTAGTAGATCACTGAGGGTAATAGACAGTGGTTATATTCCTATCTACATCTGTTGATTCCTGGACCCATGTATACTAGCTATGGAAGAAATAGTGCCATAGTGTGGATGCTGATTTACAACAAACACAGCCTCCTTGTGAACACTGCCCCAGCCCTGCAATCTATTGCCATTTACTTTCACCATAATTGAGCATTCAAAAAGCCATTTCATGGTTATGTCAATCTAGCTGCTTCAGGATAGTGGGGAACAAGGTAAGACCAGTGGATTGAGTGGAATTCCATGGTTGGAGATAAGACATTCTTTACGTACACAAAGGATAGTTTCGTCAGAAGCATTTCATGCAGGGAAGGCAAACCCATGTACAGAGTATGTTTCTAATCCAGTTAGAACAAATCACTCTCCCTTCAATGATGGAAGCTCCAGTGTAACCACTGCCATCAGGTAGCAGGGTGATCATTTGGAGAATGGTGTTATTTCAGGGACTGAGTGTGGGTTGCTGCTGCTGGCAGACTGGGCACACAGCAGTCGCTGTAGCCAGGTAAGCCTTCATAAGGGGAAGTCCATGTTGCTGATCCCATGCATAACCTTCATTCCTACCACCATGGCCATTTTATTCATAAGAGAATTGTACAAGTACTTCTGTGGCAAGGAAAGAGGCTGACTGATATCCACAAATCAGAACATTATCTCCACTCGATTGCTAAAATTTTCCTTTACTGAAATGAACAGCTGATGAGCATTCATGTGAGACACAAATATTTTCATGTTTTTTGCCCACGCAGAGAGATCTGTACACATACCTGTTCCCCAGACCAGTTTTCCAATCATGTTCATTCCAAGTTTCTGACCATCCAAGTAAACTATTGGCAAAAGCCAAAATCAGTGTACAAACACCTCCAGATATTTCTCCTTCCAAGCAGAATGAACAGCTGTGTACCATGCTCAATATACTGCCCATTGAGAGGACTTCCCCTCACCACTTTCCTTCAGGATGTCCCAGAAAAGGACTACATTTCTACAGCTGTCCAGTTTTGGGGTCCCCATACATATCATGCATACATATAAGGCATATGTTTTCTCTTCTTTAGTCAATTTATTTTAAAGAAATCCCCATGAGGCCATAGCTGTGGTCATGGAAAGAGAAGGTAATGCGGCAGGAATGAGGGCAAGTTCATGTAGGACAATGCTTCATGTAACTTACCTGTGCCTTCAAAAACCACTTGAGCACTATTTCATATATACTACTTCCATATTATAATGGAGTGCTGCTGTGCATGCCCAACTTTATAGATTGGCAGGACTGATAATGCCCAGTTCAGGATAGGCAACTCAGGCCACATGATAACTTGGTAAATTGTTGTTAAGCATTTGGTTTCTAGTAAAATTCAATAGCAGGCCAAAAGCTGTTTCTCAAAAAGAAAGTAGTTATCTGCAAAGGATGACAAGACTTTTAACCAAACTCCTAAAGGTCTGCATTACGATTCTCATATAAAGACTTCCAAAAGGCTGTAGATATAATTCTTATTTCCCACTGACATGACCAGCACCCTTGGATCTGCTTGATCATTTGGCACAAGTGATAGAGATGACTTCATAACAGCTTGGACCTGTCACATATCTTCCTCTTGTTTTGGTCCCAACTAACAACTAGCAGATTTTCTGTTCCCTTGGTAAATGGGTCATAAAAGCAGACCGAAATGTAGAATATGTTGTCTTCAAAATCCAAAGACGCCATCCAGACATTGCACCTCTATTTTGGTGGTAGACAGGATGACATGTACTATTGAACCTTTACTTTAGAAAGGGTAGCTCAATATGTCCCACAACACTGGACACATAGAAATTTCACCAAAGTGAAAGGACCCTGTATTTTCCTCTGGTATATCTCTCATCCTCTGACACACAAATGCCTTACTAATAAGTCTGGAGTAGTTGCTACTTCTTGCTCACTAGGTCCAATACAAATGATATCATCAATGTAATGGATCAGCGTAGAGTCTTGTGGGAGGGAGAGACAATTAAGTTCCCTGCAGACAATATTGTGACATACTGCACAATAATTTATATACACCTGAGGAAAGACAGTGAAAGTATACTGCTAACTTCACCATCTAAAAGCAAATGATCTCTAGTGGTCCTTACTAAGAGCAATTGGGAATTCAAACATTTTCCAGATCAATAGCTGCATAGTTACCAGGTGATGCTCAAGCAATGATACCACATCTGGAAAAAAAATTGTAATTGGATGCACCACTGGTTTAATTTTATGATAATCCACTGATATCCACCAAATCCTTTTGTTTTGCATGGGCCAAATAGGAGAGTGGGATGGGTTTGTGGTAGGAATCACCACCAGTGCATCCTTCATTCTTTCTTGATGGCATTGATCTTGGCAATCCCTCCCAGAATCTGATATTGTTTTTGATTTATTATTTTGCTAGATAAGGGTTCTTCTAGTGGCTTCCACTTGGTCTTTCCTAGTATAATAACCCTCACTCCACAATTCATGGAACCAATGTGGGGATTCTGCCAGTTCTGAAAGAAAAAAGGGTGGTAGGTGTGTTTAACAAGAAGGATTAGATATTTCTTATAAACCAATCTTAAAAGCCAATCTCATAGCATTTCAGCACAGTTTCATCTGCTGAAATAAGATTAATCTCTTCAAGTGGAAGTTGGATAGACTGGAGTTCAGGAAAGTGTTACTCAGGGAAGACTGGAGATTGGGTACCTGATTCCTCAGGGCAGGCTGGAGGTTTGGTGGCTGGTTCAACATGGAGGGATGGAGGCAAGATGGTTCTTTGCTCATGACAGACTGGATGTCAGGTGTCTGTTTCCTCAGGCAGACCATTAAAGTTCATCTGGCAAAACTCAGTAGAATTTAAGAATTCATTATCAACCCACATGTCCCCATTCTAATTTTCAGGATCCCGTTCTTTTCCAATCAATTCCCTCACTTTAACAGCAGATACTCTGCAAGGTTGAGAATTTAGGTGTCTTGTAATACTGCTACCAGCACAATGAGACTCTGTTTCTGGATTTCAGAGATCCCAGGTCTGTGGTAACAGGAAACAAGATTTTCTTTCAGGACACACATAGAAACTTTCACATCCTTCATGCATGTGCTTAAGTTGCATTTTGGAAGGCTTCAGCTCATCCCTTTCTTTAATATAACAGTATCCAGTATATTTAGGAACAACCAGCCAATATTATTACACCTTTTATCTCTGCTAAGGTGTCAAAATAACTCTTACCCAGAGCCTTGCCACTCATAAACATGGAAGTATCCATATCCAGTGGTGATAGTTTGCATATGTCTATTTCCAACTCATGCCATGGACTATCTGTGGCATCTTGATTATGAGAAATAGAGTTATTATTGCCTTTGAATTTAATCAAAGTAGAGAGTCAATTGCAAAGAACCCACAACCAATTCAGAAATCCCATTTTTAATATTTAGTTTTTTTCAAGATTCTCTCCCAGTAGCAAGCTGTATTAGCCAGGGTCTTCTAGTAAAACAAAACCAACAGAACATAGATGTAAATTTCTGAGATTTTATAAAATTTCTCTCATGACTATGGGAATGCATGAGTCTAAATTCCATAGTACAGGCTGCAAGCTGGGAAGTCCAATGAAGGTTTTATATGAATTTTCCAGGAGAAGTTGGCTGGCTAAAGAAGAGATGGGAATTCTCTCTTTGACCGCTGAAATCATCACTTATCCTTTTAAGGCCTTCAACTGATTTGATGAGACATCTCTCACTGCTGAAAGCAATCCTTCCATTTGATTGTAAAGGTAATCAGCCTTAGATGCAATAAACTTACTAAAGATATAAGTCCATGAAATATCCTCACAGTAACAATTAGGCCAGTGCTTATTTGAGCAAACAACTGGGCACCATTAATTAACTGGCCAAGCTAACACAAAAGCTTAGCCATCATGATGTGTTCTTCATTACTATTTAATACTCATTGATATGTAAACAAAATATTTGAATATGACAATATTGAAAGCTGGCTTATATTTTTCTATCAAATATAATGCCAAATATAGCATGGAATAACACCATGAGATGGTAGTTCTTTATAAACCAATTCCAGCAAGTTCAAGTTAATTTTAGAAGTTTTATATATTTTATCATAAAATAATTATTCAATATAATATGTTCTAAAATGATCAATCTATGTAGAAAATTATTGAAAAGGGAGTGAAATTAAGAATGCAAAATATGAGATTTTACAAGAGTAAAATAAATAAGATGTAAATATTGGGCAAATAAAGTAAGAGAAAAGAAAGAATATTATAGCCTTAAGAGTTATATAAAATATGTCTTATAATAAATAATTACGTGAATATATATATATACTGAAAAATATAGAGAAGTGAAAAAATATATGAGAAAAAAAATCCTCATTTAATTATGTGTGGTTTATTATTCAGATTTATTACTGTTTTTACATTAAAAATTGCATTCATAAAATTATAAATATTACAAGAACCTAGGAAAAACATTTAGAGCAATTAAGAAATTTTAAAATATATATCTAAAAAAAAATTCACCAAAATGAAAATAATGACCTAACTGAATTAGTTGGAATATATACATAGATGTGATAAATGGAAAAGGAAATGGACAGTTCAAAGCAGGAAAGGTATCAATCTCAGCATATATCAAATTTTTAAAATAAACTAAAGCTTATTAAAACATTATGAAAGATATACATGAAGAATGTAGCCAAGTGTACATTAAAACAGTTTTGGTAACATGGTAAAACTTTTTAAAAATGCAAATTTTGCATCACAAACTTTGATCTATTTCCTACTTTTTGGAATAGCAGTTTAATATGGGAAATATTGTTAACTAAATAATTCTAAATATAAAATCTTTTGTGCAAATATGTTATCATAGTATACTTTAAAATGATGAACACTTGGAAAAAATTTCAACCTGATGAGATAATGTGCACACACTCAAAAACTAGATACGAAAATTAGATAGTTACAGATTTCACACTTACACAGGGACTCATATGCATGCACATGTTTGAAAAGAAATCTCAGTTATAAGCACAATTATTGACGATGACTCAGTGAAAATAATTTTCATGCTTGGAAATGTATAAGAAATGGAACAATCCAACACACAAACATAGTGTTGCTGAAGTATTGTGTTGTTTCATATTTTATTTGGCTTCCACAAATTTTGATGTTTTCACTATAACCTTTTGAAATATTTCATAACTCCAGTCTATCCCACAGTCAAGTAATTCAAACTGTATTCAAACTGTAAATTATTCTGATTCTCTTCATAAATTGAGTTGCAATTAAATTATCTTTTAATAACTTTCATAAAATAGGCCTTAGATGTGTTATTACTAATCAGAATCTATACCCAATTTGTCTTGCAAAGAAAGTGTACTCATTTGTTTCTTTAAAGTGTGACTTGTTTTGACCATTGTACCTATTTTTATGCTTAATTCCCTGCCATTTCTTGCAGCATGACATATACTTTAAATTTCTATAAGAGTTATAATGCTATATTTATCATTCTTTTAATTTCTATTCAATAAGGACAAAATACTTAGGCTTTTGATAAGCATGTAGGAAGTTATCCAAACCAGTTTTCACCCCCTCTATTTCCAAAAGAAACTCTTTCTGGTAATCATTACCAACAATGCATACTGCAATACTTTCCCCATAAATCAAAGAAATAAATTTTACACCATACCTTATGAATTATTATATAAATTATTTCATCAGCTAGCAGAGAGATGTGAGAAATGTGCTAAATTACATTATACCATAACTTACAATGTATGAAATTATCAAATATTTTAGCTGATAGATGAAGGAGGTAAGCTACAATTATTTTTTTCACTTCAGAATCACATAAAAGACATCCTGAATCTCCTTCCCTAAAATGGAAGAAATCCCTTTCTTCCCTGCTTCCTCCCCCAACTTCCAAATTCACCTTTGATTTATTTAAAATTGCAAATGAAAGCTTCAAATGAAAATAATTTACAGGAAATATATAGATGAATGACACTTTTAAGGGTTCTTTATTAAATAAATTACAAATTCCGTGCCCAAATTTGTGTAATTATAAGGCAACTCCAATGTGTAGATGAAGTCCTCAAATGTGAAGGAAACAATCTGAAATAACATCAAAGCAAAATGTGTTATAAAACAATACAAGAACCTTTGGTAGATTTGAGAACTAGCATAAAATCAATACAAACATAAACTGAAAGCTACACATTTCTTTCTTAAGAGTTTTATCAAATAAAGATTTAATTCATAAGTATTGTCTTCCTAATCAAGCCTCTTCTAGATTGTATCGTGATGAACACCCATTTTTGGATTTTAGCACTGCAATTTTCCATTTTATTAAATTTCTTCATCATAAAGTTGATGTAATACATTACATGTTCATACTTAATATATGTATCATATTTATCATAGTGGATTTAAATAGGTTAAATACACAAAATTTACAAAATATTTTAAAACAGTTCCATAAATTTCTCACCAAATATTTGTATTTTTAAAATATTTTCCAAACTTGGCACCATTCCAAAAATGCTGAACAGTGCTATGTTCTAAGCATGATATAAAATGTTAAGGTTAAAATAAGAATCAGGGACATTTCACACCCTGATCAATAATACAAATCATCCCTCAAAGATCATGTGCATTCTGAGAGCTGACCAACAAGCCATGACACTTATTTCACTTTAGCTGGGCACTGCCTTGCCCCTTTGTCCTCGGAATCCTGAAAAGATAGAAGTTCAGTATTAGACCAAATAAATCTCAAATATATACATCTTTATTATTTTTGTGTATATCATCCCAATAAAATCTGGTTAATGTACTCAGGCCAGATGCAGCCCAAATCAAGAATATGAGCATACAGGAAAAAAATACAACTCACTGAATATTATTTATTAAATATAATATAATCTTTTAAATATATCTGAGAATAACTGCAGGGTTTTATTTTGAAAATGATTGTGGTAAACTCTTCAAGGAACTACAATTTCCTCTGATCAAATTTAGAGTAAGCAGAAGACTATCCAGCTAATTCATAATTGAATGATTAGTATTGAGAACAAGACTTCTTTCCATCCAACAGGTCATATATCTGAAACTGAGAAGCTACTACCTTCAAATGCACATTTTATCATTAGATATGGAGATACCTTTCATTTTATAAGATAATTAATTAAAAATTCATTTCTACTGAGATATATAGCCACCTATATATATTTTTTATTCTTCAAGGTATTTTGTTAATTTTTTCCTTGAGTAATTTTCCTTGAAATGAAATATTGAACAAGAAATGGGTATAGAACTGCAATAGTAGATACAAAAAGGATCCAACACCTAAAGGCAGTAATAAAAGAATCACAATTATTTCATCTTTGATAAACGTGAAAATTATATTTTTTCAGATCTTATATATCAAAGAGCTAAATGGGCAGAAGCATTATATTCTGGAAAATAGCGCTATTACATGAGCACTTTTGAGGGGGAAACAGAAAAATAAAGGAGCCATGATAGACATAAATCTTAAAATCTCTACTTTGAAACACATTTAGGACATATTAACCAGACTCTGAGGTCGTTTTTTTTTGTCTCAGACAATAAGCCTTCAATCATTTGTCATGAATAATTTAAAGGTATAATGTCATTTTACAGTCCTTAGGTAAAAGTTTCAACCTCCCAAAGCTAATTGCTGACTGTGTAATGAGCCAATGAGCCTAATGAAAGCAGAACCTCATATGTGCTTTCCAGAGATCTTTTGGGAAAACATGGTCTCTAGTCCACAATTAAGCACAGTGTATAGCTACAGGTTGTGCCTGTATTAAAAAAAAAAAAAAAAATCAAACTCAGAATCTAGGTTCAAAATATATTTGTTCATATGAAAATCAGTTAATTGATTTTAACTTATTTGTTTTTGAAAAAGTATAATTAACTCTATCTTCATTCTTAAATACATATCTACGTTCAAATTCTACTTGGATAATAACAGATTAAAATAATTTCATATTTGTGTACAAAATAGATATGAATTCCTGAGAAATTACATGACAAATGAGAAATAATACCTTAATATTTATTAATTTGTTTTCCCAAACACACCCAAGATCATCATGGTCATGGAAGTCCATTTTTCAAATGTTCATATGTTTAATTTAATTGTTGTATCTAGTAAGGATTCACTGTGCCCAGATTACTAGACAGGAATTTAGATAGTGTTCTAGTACTCACTTTATCTTGTTCTATTGCAATGAGATTTATTTAATTCGGAGAATTAAACTGAGATTTATTTTTAAACTATCAATTCCCTTTCTTAATTCCAAGGGATAATAAGACAACCCATGTACTCATGTATAAAAAATGAAAGGGCAATAGCTTTATAGGCAAGGAATTATAGGATAGAGTTTGGAGTTGCCAACCTAGAGATAACAAATTAAGCTGCAAGACAACTAAAGGCCTTTATACACAGTTTTATAACTTCAATTTGGGAAACACAGTTTCAGGTAACACCCAAATCATATCCTGCTTTGGCATTACCAGGACAAAGTTTTTTAAAGAAAAAGAAGATGATTTGAAAAGTTTTTTGGGGGGGTGGGTGGTGGATATTTGGGATATCCCAAATGTATCTCAGTTTAATTGTTTATTAAGATTTTTATCTTATGGTTTGTTTATGGTGCCTGGATGTTGTTAAGGTTTTGAGGAACATTTTTAGTTGAGGTTAGGCAGTTTTTGATTTTTGACTGAGATTTCCTTAAGAATAAACTCCAGAAAGACCCTCCAACTCCATCTTAAATCTCTTAGCCATAATAACTACATTTTACATCGTTTCTTTTTACATTTCCCCTTTTGATCAAGATCTTTCTCTGAAAATACCACTGAGCAACATTTGATATTAATCTCCCAGTGTCAGGAAGGCTGATCCCTGAGTGTCAGCTCCCTTTATAAGTGGGAATGTAATGAGTTAATTTGCAGAGTTTGAGTTAAAGATACCACAGTTGAGAAAGAAGATTTCCTAGTGGTGACTCTGGCATTAATTATAAATAGGCTTAGTTTTGTCATCACAGAAATAAGTTTCATAATTTCAGGCTTGAAGATCACAGGATTGGCACATTAGCCTGTCTCAGAAGGCAGTTGGATATTATTCTGAACATAAAACAAGACATGAGAGATATAGTGACTGGTTTATTTTGCTAAAGGCTGCCAAGTCAATGTACCAGAAAGAGGGTGGTTTTTACAATGGGGATTTAATAGTTTAAACACTTACAGTTTTGAGGCTGAGAAAAATGTCAAAACCCAGGCATCATCAGGAGATCATTTCTCCCCAAGATGCAGCTATGGGTGATTAGTCACTGGCAGAGCATCTGCTGGTCTCTGCCTTCTCTATCAGGCTCAATTGCTTTCTTCCCAGTCTGCAGCTCTGGACAATTAAGTACACGACAGGGCAAAATGGCAGTGTCTTCTCATCTTTACCCTCTCCTCTAGGTCTCATTGCTTTCAGTTTCTGGCTTCAGTGGCAATTCTCATCTTCTGTGTTCTGTTTATTTCAGCTTCTGGCTTCATAGGCCTTCTCTCTCAGCTTCTAGGCATTTATCTCTCTTTCCATTGGCCTCCTCTCTCCTATTTATAAAGGAATACAGCAGGAGGACCAAGGCCCACTATAGGCTATGCCCCATGGAAGCAATCCCACCAAACGGTCTTCAGCAGAATCCAGTTCAAAGTGTCCTAAACCCACAGGAATGGACCAATTTAAGAACATAGTTTCTGGGATCCACAAAAGACTCAAACTACCACAGTGACTATAAAAAGAAAAAGTAAGTTTGAAATATAGCATGCATGCAGTCTCCCGAAAATCTAAAAGTTAGGCAAATAAATATGTGCCTATGTGGATGTGGCTCAAGTGGTTGAGTACCTGCTTCCCATATGGGAAGTCCTTGGTTCAGTTCCTGGTGCCTCCTATAAAAAAACAAAAACAAATAACAAGCAAAACAAATGGAAAAACTAACTCAGGTGAGCCAATGTAGTTCAGTGTTTCAGTGACAGTTCAATCACTGTACCCCCAATATCTTAAAAAAAAAAAGTGCCTATAGGTATGGTCAATAACTGGGGCCCTTCTTTAGAATCAAATTAGCACAGACCCAGTAATTTGCTAGATGGTCTAAGTCAGTAACATTTTTTTTTTTAAAGATTTATTTATTTTATTTTATTTATCCCCCCATTGCTGCTTGTGCTGCTGTGTCCATTCGCTGCGTGTCTTCTCTGTGTCTGCTTATCTCCCCCTTGCTGTGAGGTCTTGCCGCATCAGCCCATGGCACCACGCGAGCTGGCCTGCCCTCACAAGGAGGCACCGGGAAGCAAACCCGGGGCCTCTCATATGGTAAAAGGGTGCTCTATCCATTGCGCCACACCTGCTTCCTGCCCTGAGGTTGCTGCATCAGCCCACCGCACCGCTCAGGCCCGTGTGCCCTCACAAGGAGGCCTCGGGAAGGCTGGGAAAAGGGATGATGAATGTCAAGCAACCAGGGAGACCTGGTAAGGGTCAGAATAAGGAGTTTAAAAATGGTAGGATTCATTATTGCAGGGATAGAGATTGACTGGGGAACAAAAGAAAGGAGGAATAAAGAATGTGAATAGCAGTGATAATAAGATATTAAGGAAGAGGATAGCAGGTGTTATTGAGTTCATTTCAATCTGATGAAACCAGGTCTGGTCCTGATTCTTGAATTATCTATTCTCATCAGATGCCATCTACTTCTTGATTTCTTAATCCCACAACTACCATAAGTATTAATGATATAAGCCTTATCCTGGGTCTTGGGATATCTGTGCACATCAGATGCCACCTACTTCTGACAGTGGTACTTTTGAGCTTTAAGTTCCCATTAGGAAAGGATTTCCAGGCAAGGCAGGGCACATTCTTTAATTGAGATATATAAATTCAAGAAGCAATACCTTCTAATTTTGCTGCATATGGGCTAATTAAGAGTACCTGAAAAGGGTCCATTCCAATGAGATTGGAGTGTATCCTTATGGAGGTATCTTTTCCAATATAAAAACTCACCAGGCTGAAGATTGCAGTTTTGAATATCTTTGTCTCCTGGGAGCTTCTGTAAATGGATTGCTCTACCAATGTTTCATTTGTATAAGGTTTTGATTGGATTCTGAAAATAGTTTCATATTGTGGAGACCCAGGGCCCCCTCTAAGTCCTCAGCAAGTAGTTGCCTCCATGACCTAGGCCTAAGTAAAAGGTTACCAACCCCCCTCCTGGAGGGGAGGAAATGTCTTAAACCAAATCTTGTCTAAGCATAAAACTTCCTTCCTGAGATAATATCACCAAATACCCGTTTGTGCACCTCATGTGATTTTTGCAGAAACTGTGTTCTTAGACACTATAGCCTATCAGGAGTAGGGTTGGAACAATTGTCTAGCCAGCCAGGAGATGGAAGGATCACCTGCAGAAGTGGGCATGAGCTCAGGGAAGGGAGAACCATGGGGGAAATCTTGAATTGTCTTATAATGTCCATGTGGTGAGGGGCAATTGGCCTCCAGGATGAGTGGGGACCAGATGAGTGGTGACCTTCAAGAGAATTTTACATTGTCCACTTGCTTGACTTTTGTGGAACTCCGCATGAGTAGGGAGTGCCCTGAAAACACAGAGAGGAGTAGAGGGCACGCTGCAAGAAAAAAGATTATGAAGTTTAGTAAAGATAGCAGGCATGCTGCCACAACATTTGGACTGGCTGTTGCTAGAGGCAGTATGGTTAGCTACAGCAGATTGTCTCAAGGAAAACAAAGAAATCCATCCCTTAGAAGAAAAGTTAAGAGCTAGAAAGGGATTTGCAGACTTTCAACTCTGCATTAGTGCCTTAGTGACAGGTCTCTCTGAGCATCTATAGAGATGATCATGTGATTTTTATCTTTCAGTATGATTAAGTGGTGTATTACATTGATTTTCTTATGTAAAACCATCCTTGAATAACAGGGATGAAGCCTACATGGTCATGGTCTATAATTCATTTCATGTGTTTTTGAATTTGATTAGCAAGTATTTTGTTGAGGAATTTAGACTCTAGGTTCAATAGATATAGTTTACCTTTCATGTGGCATCTTGGTTTGCTTTGTTATTAGGGTGATGTTGGCATCATCAAATGAGTTTGGCAATTTTCCCTCCATTTCTATTTTTTGCAGAAGTTTAAGCAGGATTGGTGTTAGTATTTTCCTGAATGTTTGGAGGAATTCACCTGTGAAGCTCTCTGGTCCTGGGTTCTTCTTAGTTGGGAGGATTTTGATGACTAATTGTACCTCTTACTTGTGATTAGTCTTTGTATTCATCAATTTTTTTCTTTCTTCAATGTTGACTGCTTGTATATTTCTAGGAATTTGTCCATTTCCTCTGAATTATATATCTTGTTGGCATACAATTATTCAAAATATCCTCTTATGATTCCTTTTATTTCTGTGGGGTAAGTGGTTATATCCCCTTCAATTGTTTCTAATTTTCTGTGTTTGAATCTTCTCTCTTTTTTTCTTTGCTAGTCTAGCTAAGGGTTTGTCAATTTTATTAATTTTCTTAAGGAACCAGCTTTTAGTTTTGTTTATTTTTTCTTGTGCTTTCCTTTTCTCAAATTCATTTAGTTGTGTTCTAATATTTGTTATTTCCTTCTTTTTACTTTCTCTGGGGTTAGTTTGCTGTTCTTTTGTAGTTCCTCCACGTGTGCAGTTACGTATTTGATTCTAGCTCTTTCTTCTTTTTTAATATAGGCATTTATACCTATGAATTTCCTTCACAGTACAGCTTTTGCTGTATTGTATAGGTTTTGATAAATTGTGTTGCCATTTTCACTTATTCCAAGGTAGTTGCTTGTGTATTTTGAATTTTCCTTCTTGATCCACTGATTGGCTAAAAGTGTGCTATTTAACTTCTATATCTTTGTGCCTAATCTGCTTCTCTACCCCTTACTGATTTCCAGTTTCATTCCATTGTGATCAGATAAATTACTTTGTATTATTAAAATCATTCTGAATTCATTGAGAATTGTTCTGTGGCCTAGCATGTGGTCTATCCTGCAGAATGACCCATGTGCATTTGAGAAAAATGTGTATCATACTGTATTTGAGTGTAATGTTCTGTGTATGTCTACTAGGTCCAGATTCTCTAATGTATTATTCAAATTCTTTGTTTCTTTATTGATTCTCTATCAAGATGTTCTGTCTAATGGTGATAATGGTGAATTAATGTCCCCCACAATAATTATAAAAACATCTATTTCTCCACTTAATTTTTCCAATGTTTGACACATGTATTTTGAGGTGTCCTGGTTAGATTCATAGATGTTTATGATTTTTCTTTCTTCTTGATAGATTTCCCCTTTTAATAGTATAATGTTCTTCTTTGTCTCATAGTAGTGTTGCATTTAAAGTCAATTTTTCCTGATACTAATATAGGTACACCCAAATTTGGTTATTGTTTGCATGTAAAATTATTTTCCAAACATTCTTTTTCAGCATCCTTGTGTCCCTGGGTCTATGGTATCTTGTAGACAGCATATAGATGGGTCATATTTCCTTATCCATCTACCAATCTGTGACTCTTGATTATAAAGTTAAGACATTAATATTCAATGTTATTACTATCAAGGAATTGCTTATATTACTCATATTTCCTTTACATTTATGTATGCTATATTTTGGTTTTATTTCTCTTTTTATCTTTTTAGTTATTTTTACACTCTCCTCCAACTTTTTTCTCTCCTGCTTTTGCCTTTCATCCTGCAGATCTCCCTATAGTATTTCTTGAAGGTTGGGTTTCTTATTGACAAACTCTCTCAATTTCTGTTTATATGTGAATATTTTGAACTTTCTCTCATTTTTCAATAC
>JAQZBX010017936.1:0-35093 GCA_029593785.1 Cabassous unicinctus | reverse complement strand
AAATTTTCAGAGTGACCAAAAGATCATACTCAGAATGTGCAATTCTCAACAATAAAATAACAAAACATACAAGGAGACAAGAAAGTATGGCCCAGCCACAGGAAAAAAAATAATTTGACAGAAAATATCCTAGAGGAAGTAAAGTCTCTGAAATTACTAGTCAAAGATCTTAGAACAATTCTCATAAATAGGAACAATGAACTAATGAAAAATATGGACAAAGAACTAAATGAAATCAGGAAAACAATATATGAACAAAATAAGAATTTCAATAATGAGATAGAAATTATAAAGAAGGAAAAATGAAAATACTTGAACTCAAAAGTACAATAACTGAAGTGAAAAATTCATTAGAGGGGTTCAAGGGAAGTTTGCAAGAGGCAGTGTATTCAAAGACAAAACAATTTAAATTGTATATGTTGAGGAGCAGAAAGAAAAAAATAATGAAAAAAAGATGAACAGAGCCTGAAGAACCTGTGGGTATCAAGTGTACTAACATATACATCATAGGAGTCCCAGAAGGAGAAGAGAGATAAAGGCTCAGAAAAAAATATTTGAAGAAATAATGGCAGAAATCTTCCCAAATCTGATGAAAGATATGAGTACAAAAATCCAAGATATCAAATGAATGTCAAGCAGGATAAACCCAAACAGATCAACACTGAGACACATTATAAATAAACTGTCCAATGCCAATGACAAAGGCAGAAGCTTAAAAACAGCAAGAGAAAAACATGTCACATATATGGGGTCCTAAATAAGATTAACATCCATTTTCTCAACAGAAACCACAGAAGGCTGTGGGAGGACATATTTAAAGTGCTAAATGGTAACCATAAAGAAAGTATCTAAAAAAATCTATACAAAAGGAAAAAATAAGTAACCAAAATGTCTGATTATAAAAGATCACCTAAACAAAAAGGAAGGAAGGAATGGAGGAACAGAGAAAGAAAAAATGTATAAAACTTACAAGAAACAATTAGTAAAATGGCAGAAGTAAATCTTGCCTTATCAGTAATTTCCTTAAATGTAAATTGATTAAGCTCCCCAATCAAAAAGCAGAGATTGGTAGAATGGAAAAAGAAGCATGACACAACTATATGTTGTTTACAAGAGACCAATCTTAGATCCACAGTTACAAAAAGATTGAAAGTGAAAAGATGGAAAAAATATTTCATACAAATAAGAGTCAAGAGAGTAGGGGTGGCTAAATTAATACCAGACAAAATAGACCTTAAATCAAAATCTGCTACGAGAGACAAAGAGGAGAATTAGATATTGATTAAGGGTCAATACAACAAGAAGATTTAACAGTTACAAACATATATGCACCTAACAAGAGAGCAGCAAAATTTATGAAGCAAACATTGACAGAACTGAAGGAAGAAATAGACATTTCTACAATAACAGTTGGATTTCAATACACCACCTTCAATACTGGATAGAACATTTAAACAGAAGTTAAATAAGGAAATAGAAGACCTGAACATCTAGATCTAACTGACATATATAAAATGCTTCACCAACAACAATGGAACATACATTCTTATCAAGTGCACATAGATCATTTTCATTTTAAGGCACAAGAGATGTCTAAATATAAAACTGAAATCATATAAAGTAATTCATTTGACCATAATGGAACGAGGTCAAGAATCAAAAGCAGAAGGAAAATAGGAAAATTTGCAAATATGTGGAGATTGAACAGGATGTTCATAGACAACTAATGGGTTAAAGAAGAAATTATAAGGGAAATTAGAATATACTTAGAGGAAAATGAAGATACGACATACCAAAAGACAGTGCTCAGAGGGAAATATATAGCTTTGAATGCCTGCAAAAGAAAAAAGATCTTAAATTAATAGCCTAAATGTGACATCTTCAGGAGCTAGTCAAACAAGAGCAAAGTAAAGTCAAAATTAGCACAAGAAAGTAATCATTAAGATTAAAGCAGGTTGGGGATTGGCTGTAGTTCAATGTTTGAGTGCCTGCTATGGATATATGAGGTCCTGGGTTCAATCCCCAATACCACCTTTAAAAAATAAGATTAGAGTTGGGATAAATGAAGTAGAGAATAGTAAAACAATTGAAAGAAATAAACAAAACAATGTGTTTTTTTGAATCAGTAACATTGACAAATCTTTAGCTAGATGGACAATGTAAAAAGAAAAGATGAAAATAACTAAAATCAGAAAGGAAAATGATTTTGCTACTTGCCTTACAAAAATAAAAAGGATTATTTTTTAATTGTATGTCAACAGACTAGAATAAATGGAAAAATTGCTGGAAATAAATCAATTACCCAAATTGGCTCAAGAAGAAATAAAAAATCTATAACAAGTACAGAGATTGAGTCAATAATCAAAAAGTTTCTACCCAAAATAAAAGAAAACAAATAAAAGAAAAAAAAAATGTTTCCACCAAAGAAAAGGCCAGGACCAAATGGCTTCAATGGTGAATTCTACCAAATATTTAAAGAAGAGATAATACCAATTATCCTCAAACTCTTCCAAAAGACTCAAGAGGAGCAAATAATTCCTTATTCACTATGTAAGACCAGCATTACTCTGATACCAAAGCCTTGTTAAGACATCATGAGAAAAGAAGATTACAGACCAGTTTACCTTATGAATATAAATGTAGTAATCCATAACAAAATACAGGCAAACTGAATTCAATTGCATATTAAAAAGATTATGACCAAGTGGAATTATCCCAGGAATGCAAATATGCCCCAATATATAAAAATCAATAAATGTAATATATTACAAAAATAGAATGTAGGGGAAAAAAACACATGATTATATCAAAAGATGCAGAAAAGGCATCCCACATAATCTGCACTCTTTCTTGACAAAAACACTCAGAAAAGAAGGAATAGAAGGAAGTTTTCTTAACATGATTAAGAAGGCCGTTTATGAAAAATGCACAGCTAACATAATACTCAGTGGTGAAAGACTGAAAGTTTTCCCTCTAAGATCAGGAACAAGACGAGGATGCCCACTCTTTTACCAATGCTTTTCAATATTGTATTTGAAGTTCCTGCAAGAGTAATTAGGCAAGAAAAAGAGGTAAAAGGCATCCAAATCAGAAAGGAAGAAGTAAAACTATCTCTATTTGAAGATCACAAGATTTTATATATAGAAAGGCAATGAAATCCAAAAGAAAATTAGAGCTAAAAAATGAATTCAGCCAAATGGCAAGATACAAGAACAGCACACATGCAAAAATTGTATTCCTATCACTAGCAATGAGCAATCCAAAGAGGAAATTTAGTAAACAATTCCATTTACAATAGCATCTAAAAGAATAAAATATCTATGATTAAATTTAACTAAGGACACATAAGATTTATTTACTGAAAACTACAAAATAATGCTGAAAGAAATTAAGGGAGACCTAAATAAATGACAAGACATCCCATGTTCATGAATTGGAAGAGTTAATATTGTTAATATGTCAATATCTGGAGGTGGATGTGGCTCAAGCGATTGGGTGCCTCCCTCCCACATCAGGTCCTGGGTTCAGTTCCCGGTACCTCCCAAAGAAACAAGGAAGACGAACCAACACGGCAAGTGCAAAAAATGAGGGGTCAGAGAGAAATAAATAAATAAAATCTTTTTTTAAAAATTTCAATATCACCCAAAGAAATATACAAATTCAAAGAAATCCCTATTAAAATAACAGCAGCCTTTTTTGCAGGAATGGAAAAACCGATCCTCAAATTTATGTGGAACTGCAAGAAGCCCCCAATAGCCAAAACAATCTTGAGAAAGAAGAACATGGTTGGAGGACTCAAACTTCCCAATTTCAAACTGTTTTACAAAATGACACTAATCAAAACAATATGGAACAGGCACAAAGATGGACAAATAGATCAGAGAAACATGATAAAGACCACAGAAATAGGCCCACACCTTTATGGCCAATTGATTTTTGACAAGGGTGCTAGGTGTATCAATGGCTGATTGTGTCTGATTGAGGGCTCCTCTCATAGCCCTCAGCTATGAGAGGAGTCTCCTTATCCAATCAGTTGGAGGTCTAAAAGAAGAACTTAAGATTTCAGAAGTCAAAAAGAATTTCTGCCTTTTCTTCAGTCAGCCAGCTTCTCCTGGGGAATACAACTTCACCTTGACCAGAGTTTCCAGCTTGCAGCCTGCCCTATGGAATTTGGACTTGCCAATGCCCATGGTCACATAAGCCAACTCCTATAATAAATCTTTCTCTCTATTTCTTCTTTTCTTTCTTTCTTTCTCTCTTTCTTTCTTTCTTTCTTTTTCTTTCTTTCTTTCTTCCTTCCTTCTTTCTTTTTCTTTCTCTATCAAATCTATCTATCTATCTATATCTGTCATCTGTCAGTTCTGATTCTCTGGAAATCCTTGACAAATACAGGGGCTCTATTGGCATCTAGTGGGTAGAGTCCAGGGATGATGCTAAACATCTTACTATGCACAGGACATCCCCTTACAACCAAGAATTATTTGTTCCAAAATGTCAGTAGTACCAAGGCTGAGAATCCCTAAACTAAAGTAACTATATTACAAAGTGGAAATAAATTAATATGCTACTACAGTGAAATTTAAAGGAAACAAGCTAAAAATTAGGTAATATCACATAGGACATTGGTATCATTTTTTAACATGATATTTCACACAAAGGACAAAAGAAGAACTCTTAATTAATTAGCTAATTTGTCTTACTTTTATCAGCATGAAACCCTGTTAATAACAGCTAATTATTTAACAGATCTAAAATATATGGACACAAGTATATGTATAGAGTAATATTTTTAAATGTTTTTTTAAACACTACAATTTTAATATTCTACACTTGAAATCAGTGTTGTTGGATCCTGGGTATGTTCGTATCCTATTGCTGCTGTAAGAAATTACCACACATTTAGTGGCTTAAAACAACATGAATTTATTATCTTACAATTCTGGAGCACAGAAATCTAAAATAGATCAGCAAGACTTCCCTGCTTCTGGATGATCTAGGGTTGAATCCTTTTCCTTGCCTTTTCTATTTTCTAGTGGTCATCTGCATTTCTTGGCTCATGGTCCCTTCATCTATCTTCAAAGCCAGCAGTGTAGCATCTTCAACTATCTCTCTGTCTCTTTTTCTCTGACCTCTGCTTCCACCATCACGTCTCTGACTCTAACTCTCTGGCCTCCCTCCTGCTCTTATGAGAACCCTTGTGATTACATTGGGCCCACCTGGGCAATCCAGAATAAGCTTCCATCTCAAGACTCTTAATTTAATCACATCTGCAAAGTCCCTTTTGTCATGTACGGCCACATAACCTTACCATTGCATATTCACATAACATATTCACAGTTCCTGGCCATCTTTGTCACAGCACATGGAAGTCATTGGATGTCCATTATTCTGCCTACCACACTGTGTATACAGTAAAGCTAGTATTCTAGCTTGTTGACAGGTTGGGTAAAATCTGATATCCTGAGAAGCTGGTAGATTTTCCCACTCTTTCTTTAATTCCACCTTCAGATTTGATCCTTATTTTTCAAAATAGAAAATAAATATTATTATGGCTAGGATAAAATCTAGTCAGCATTTTATTTCTTCCCTGATCCTTGCAAAAGTGTTGTTCTTGTTACAACCTGACAATCTCATAAACCATGGCAGAAAGAAATTTCCCATACTGGGCTCACCTAAGGGAATCACTCCTTGCACATTTACAGTAACACTACTTGAAATACAAAAGTATGTGTGTGGGGAAGATAAAATATAAATACCAGTACTATCATATTTTTGAATTGTAACTCTCCGTTTTGGTTCCTACAACATTTAAAAGGTAAATGCATAAAATATAATTTTGGTGTTCATAATGTATGTCATTTGTGACAAGAACTACATAAAGGTGGGGGATGGAAGAGTATAGGAACATAGTTTATGTATGCTTTTGAGGTATCAAAGCACAAGATTGTTATAGATTTAGGATGTTAAATTTAAGCCCCACGGGAACCTCAAAATTTTTTTCAAAGGATATGTAAACTCAGATAAAAAGTATAATACAGGTTACTGTGGGTTGGGGACAGGGACAATGGTGTTTCTATTTGGGATAAAGGGAAAGTTCTAGTAAGGGATGATAGTAAGGATACTGCAACATTGTGAATATGATTAATTTCACTGAATGGTATCCTTGGGAGGGGTTGGGATGGAAAGATTTATATTGTATGTATGTTTCCACAATTTAAAAAAAAAGAAAATAGATAATGATAATTAAATGCAATATATGGTACTGGATGGGATCTAAGAATGGAGGAGAAAAGGTTAAAAGGACATTATTGGAACATTAGAAAAATGCATTCTAGAATGTAAGCTTTATATCAATGTTAAATTTCTTGCACTTAAGTGTAGTTATGTACATGTCCTTGTTCTTAGGAAATGTACATGGAAATATCAAGTGGTCAAAGAGTATATTGTGTGCAACGTGCTCTTAAATGTTCAGAAAATGGATGAAAGATGATTAGATAGGTAGATAGACAGACAGACAGACTGATATGGCAAAGGTGGCAAAATGTTAAAATTGGTGGACCTAAGTATACGGGGTGTTGGGAGTATGTTGGAGTTCTCTGCATGGCGTTACTTATTTTTGCAACTGCCCTGTAAGTTTAAAATTATTTCCAAATAAAAGCTAAAAATAAAATATGTGTGGGACAACTGCGGACAAGGGAGTAGGTAGGATATTTCAGTTGAATTTTACCAAAAACAAAATATTTCAAACTGAAAATCCAATTTAATAAGATAACTTAGAGCTTTGGTTTTTGAGAGTTGCATTTTTCGAATCTCAGTCATAGGATATCTGTGGACTCTAAGTGTTTGAAGATCCAATAAGGACATTGCTAGAATAACATTCTCAGCAGGTCATCAGTGAGGGTTAGCCAAAAGGCTTTTAATGGTACATAATATTCAACCCACTAGAAGAATCATTATTTTGAGATTTTGACTTCTGAATATAAACGTGATTCAAATAAAGATCATGTTTTTGTAAGGCCAAACATTATTTTACATGAGCTTTTGTTGAGGGCACCAGAGATAAACATCTTTTAGAATCCTTGAATCATCTGCTTATTTAAGTCTGTATTTTATTCTTTCCTTTGTAATGCTTCAGGTCCCAAGAGGTCACCTGTTACTCAAAGCACGGAATATATATAATGCCTAACTGGCCCTGTAGAATCCAAAAACCTCCTTTTTTATATTTTCATGAAGACATACCTTATGATAGGAGGCTGCTAACACACATGCTATAAATATTTCTCAAGGAATTTTGTAAATGATATAAGAGCAATTCACTGCATATTTTAGCACCAAGACTCACAAGCTCAGAAGAATGTGCATGCAAAAATGATGACTGAATAATGACTCCCCAATTTTTGATGGAAAAAAATTAACAAAGTATAGAAATTATGTCCTATTTCTCAATAAGGTTTATATGTACACTGCAGTGTGTTAAAATATTCTATACTCCTAAAAGTTCTAGCTCTATGGGGTTTAAAAAATATTTGTATTTTGTACTTGTTGGTTTTGGTTTTTAAGGTGATTTTTACATGAGACCAAAAAGAAAAGGGTGTCATTTCATTAAATTATCCAGGCGTGTTCCTTCTGCCCCCCAGGAGAGTAAACTGTTCAGGAAGTCTTGGTAGAACCGGATCCTCTCCTGGGCATCCCCATGATGACCCTTAATGGCCAAATATAGGTTGCTGATGCCTTTGAACTTTGCTTTGCCTGAAAGCAGTGTCGTTGATTACAACACCAATGCAATACTAAAGAACCCTGCTATCTTGATGGGCCCTTTAAATAAAAGGCCTTGGAATCCATCATGACTGGATTGTAATAGTATTTTCACTATTTGTAAAAAAAATTTTTTACTAATAGTATTTGTAAAAAAGCAATTAAGCAATTTACCTTGGATACATAGCTGGGCTGGGTATACTAAGTAAATTGCTTAATTTTAAAAAAATTTATTTTATTTAATGATACTCAATGCACTCAATTTAAATTTTAAAAGAACATTTTAAGTTGTCATTTAAAGAGTTTTTGTAACATTGTATCTATTGCTTGTTTTACAAAATGTTAGTCATAGTAGATGGTGTGCTTTTAAAATATCCTTATTTTGCAATCCTGAAGCGGGGTGCTGTTGTACATAGCCCCCTTATTGATCAAAATGCGTCAGCCTAGAACTGACAGCTCCAATTCCTAAGTTATCTCGCTAAACCAAAGCAATTCTAATCAGAGTTGGCCAGCCTGACATGTGCAGCAGCATAAACTTTAAACTAAGTAAACTAAGCATGTAATCAATCTGTACATGCTCAGTAATTAGATTATCCCTAACGTTGTTATCATCTGGAGCCTGTCTGCTTTTGATTGAATGCTATAAAACACTGAAAGTTTCTCCTGTTCTAAGAGACATATTTATGGTCAGTAGGTCTTCTGATCTCCCTGCCTTTAAGCTTGGCAATAAAACTTTCTCTCTTTGGGAAAAAAAAAATTCTTATTTGGAAAAATAAAATTATGCCAATCCTATGTCAACATGATCCTGACAATGCTACAATCCCTAAAATTTGGGGAACACTTTTTTAATCAAATCAATTTTATTGATACATATTAATAAAGCATAAATCCATCCAAAGTGCAAAATCAATGATATTCAGTGTAATCACATATTTGTGCATTCATCACTTCAATCATTCTTAGAGCACTTTCATTATTCCAGTAATAATAATAAACACAAAATAAACAAATCTCATCACCTCTCAATCTTTCTATGCTTCCTCTGCCTTACATAGCCGCTATGCTTTTTCCTTCTACCGAGTATTTAAATTTTGTAAAAACAGCCTTATATATGCAATATCACCCATATTCATGTTTTACATGAGGTTTTACTATCTTATAGTCCCATGTTACAGTCTTTAGCTTTCCTTCTAGCCATATACATGACCTTAATGCTTTGCTAAAAGCAGCATTGTCTTATACATAAAATCCTGTTAGTTATAAACACCATGATTTGCTTTCACCATTTCTCTTCATTTCCAAAGATTTATGAACAACCATTTACCAATTCTAATTTCTCTAGTGGCTAAACATGCAGTATGCCTGCCTACTCACCCTACAGTCTACCTTTTAGATTACCTTCACTGGTATATGTGAGTGCTGGAGAAAACAATATCATAGCTGTAGGAAGTCAGGAAAACATAATTAAGTTGTTTCCCCAGGTTAGGCCAAAGAAAAGAAAAGAAGAAAAGAAGAGGGAAATAAGAGAATGGCATAGTTTCAGAATATGGTGAAGACAGCAAAACTGTCTGAACAAAAACCAAAATAGACAAACGTATCAAAAAGTAGATATGCTGAGGGAGGAGGTTATAAGCATAAATGTTCAACTACTCATGGACACTTTGAAAAAAAAGGCAAACCTGGGAAAAGTACAAGGATTGACTAGTATAAATTTAAAAAGTAATGGTGATGAAGAAAATTGAGTGCCAGAAATTATTGCTAGTTTGAAGTACTTTGTGCTTCAGGAGGTTTCATATAGATGAAAGGGGGAAAAAAGACGAAAAACACCTAAGCAGAAGGTAGGAAAAACTTCTGCAAAAGAAAAAAAACCACATCTTATTGAATATTATTAATTAACCATTTTGTGTATTCGCTCTTCACTCCCCATCCTAACCATGAAGTCTGACTCGGCACTTTTTTTTCCATTTACTATAAATAGGCTCCTACCATCAAACATGTCAGTAAGAAATTTAGATATTATTGAACATTTCAGAAAGCAGAAGGTAGAAGTTTAGAAAGATGTTCTCTCTTACTCTGGAAAAAAAAATTCTGAAAAACAAAAAAACAGCATATATTGTAAATAAAAAAGATTTTTTACAGATTAGTTGTTGCTGATAAACAGTGAACTCACAAAAGATATGAAATCTAGATTGAAAAATATGGTTATGTATTATAACTTGGGAATTAAAAATATTGATTCTACATATGCATGCTCGCCACCCCGCCCCCCACCGTTATGCAAAAACAACGCAAGCAAGGGAACACCAAAAGATATTTGCTAATAGAAACCCTCCTGCCTGGCATCCTGGCAATAAGGTATGGTCACCTGACTAAATTCTGGCTAATGTCATGTGAGCAGATGTTCTTTGAGTTGTGAGCACATCTTCCTAGTCACTCCCTTAAAAAAGAAAACATTTTGTCCTTCACTTTTCTACTCCCTTTCCCACTGGCTAGGAAATGATGAGAGCTTGAATAAACGGAGCTTGCTGGTGCTTAACTTTAGGTCCAGAGACGGAAGCCATGTGTAGCAGACTACAGAGCTACGCTATCATGACCGGATCTACTCATTTTAAGACTGATACATAAAAAGGACTTTCTAACTTCTATATTTGGGGGTCTCTTTTTAAAGCAGTTTAGCCTCTGCCCTAATTAGTATAAAAGAGGGTTGTGTGTTGTTGTTTTTTTAACTTTTGACTTAAACTTTATTCCAGACTGAATTCAAAATTTTCTTGAAATTTAACATGTGGGCTTTTAAATTTTTTTACATTACTTTGGGGATCTTTTTTTTTACTTTATTTTGTACATTTAATAATTGAAACTATAAACAATTAAAAACTAAAATGTAAACACAGATAAATAAACATATACATTTCTCAATTAAATGTACTGGATACATATAATACTTTTTGAATCAAACAATATGTTACACAATATATTTGGTTCATAGTAACACATTCATACAGTATTTGTCCTTTTGTGTCTGGCTTGCTTAGCTCAAAATAATGTCCTCCAGGTTCATCCATGTTGCCATATGCTTTACGACTTCATTTCTTCTTACAGCTCCATAATATTCCATCGTGTAAAAAGACCACAGTTTGTTTATCCATTCATCTGTTGATGGACACCTGGGTTGTTTCCAACTTTTGACAATGGTGAATAATGTTACTATGAACATCGGTGTGCAGATGTCTGTTCATGTCACTGCTCTCAGTTCTTCTGGGTTTATACCCAGCAGTGGTATTGCCAGGTCATTTGGCAAGTCTATATTCAACTTCTTTAGGAACTGCCAAACAGTCCTCCACAGTGGCTGTACCATTCTGCATTCCCACCAACAGTGAATAAGTGTTCCTATCTCTCCATATCCTCTCCAACACTTGTAGTTCTCTGTCTTTTTAATATGGCCATTCTGATAGATGTGAAATAATATCTCATTGTACTTTTGATTTGCATTTCCCTAATCATGAGTGATGTTGAGCATTTCTTCATATGTATTTTGCCATTTGTATTTCTTCTTTGGACAAATGTCTATTCAAGTCTTTTGCCCATTTCTTAATTGGGTCATTTGTCTTTTCATTGTTGAGTTGTAACATCCCTTTATGTACCCTACATATTAAACCCTTATCAGATATGTGATTTCCAAATATTTTTTCCCATTGATTGGCTGCCTTTTCACCTTTTTGACAAAGTCCTGTGAGGTGCAAAAGTGTTTAATTTTGAGGAGGTCCCATTTATCTATTTTTCTTTTGTTGCACGTGCTTTGGGTGTAAGGTCCAAGAAACCACCACCTACTACAAGGTCTTGAAGATGTTTCCCTCCATTTTCTTCTAGTGGTTTTATGGTCCTGGCTTTTATATTTAGATCTTTGATCCATTTTGAGTTGATTCTTGTATAGGGGGTGAGATAAGGGTCCTCTTTCATTCTTTTGGTTATAGATATCCAGTTCTCCCAACACCATTTGTTGAAGAGACTGTTTTTACCCATTAGCGTGGGCTTGGTAGGTTTGTCAAAAACCAGTTGACTGTATAGGTGAGGTTATATTTCTGGGTTCTCAATTCTATTCCACTGATTGATGTGTCTTTCTTTATGCCAGTACCATGCTGTTTTGACCACTGTAGCTTTGTAATATGTTTCAAGGTCAGGCAGTGAAATTCCTCCTACATCGCTCTTCTTTTTTAGAATGCTTTTGGCTATTTGGGTGTACTTATCCTTCCAGATGAATTTGGTAATTGCCTTCTCTAATTCTGTAAAGTAAGCTTTTGGGATTTTGATTGGTATTGCATTGAATCTATAAATCAGTTTGGGTAAGATTGACATCTTTAAGATATTTATTTTTCCAATCCATGAGCACAGAATGTCTTTCCATTTGTTTAGGTCTTTTTAAAATTCTTTTAGCATTGTTTTGTAGTGTTCTGCATATAGGTCCTGTACTTCTTTGGTTGAATTAACTCCTAGGTATTTGAGTCTTTTTGTTGCTATTGAAAATGGAATTTTTTCCATGATTTCCTCCTCAGGTTGTTCAGTACTATGTACAAAAACATTACTGATTTTTGCATGTTGATCTTGTATCCTGCCACTTTGCTGAACTCATTTATTAAAAAGAGGGGATTTTTATTACAAAAATTTCTGGCATATATGGGCTTGCTGTAAAGGTAGACTGGCTAAGAGTGAGTAAAGAGATAGCGCAAGGTAGGAAGCAGTAATCCTTTTCATGGCAAAATATTAGACAAAACTGTCACCAGTGGTAACTAAGAAGGCAATGTGTCTACCAAGACTGTACCTCTTAGGAAAGTGTTAAGAAAATTCACAATATTAATGTGTGTTACTTTTGTTCCTTGCTGCTTTTCAAGAGAAAAGATATGCATTATAAGAGAGATATGACATCAGACTAGGATTAATCAATTTAAAGCAGAGCTGAAAGGGAACATAGCACTGCCTTTTTCTCAGGTGGCCTGCAGTCTAAATGGGTTGAGGGACTAGTAACTTAGAAAAGCCAACTGTTTTTTGTAAACAAAAATGACAGTAGATAAAGGTGTCACTCAAGATCTTGCTCAAGAGTCTTCCCTTAAATATTCTACCAAAACCGTAAGCCAATCCATAGACAAAATTAGATTAAGAGTGTTGTTTTCCTACCCCAAGTAGTTACTATTAACTCCAGGAGAAACATGGGAGAATTGTGAGGGAAGAATCATATCCAGATAAAGCTTTTGGGTGTGATATTTTTCATATACAACTGCCTGGAGGCAAATGGACCAGAAGCCAACTATATTTCTGAGCAAATCACATTGCCAAGGAACTCACAAACCTATTCCTCAAAAAGCTTGTGATCGCTTGGCCCTAAAGTAACTCTGAGACCCCTAACTCTGCATCAGCAGAGAGTTGAGAAACTTGTGCTGCATTTGGCTCAAAATCTAGGATTCCTTGTCTACAATAGCCACATCTAAATTGGCAAAGTGGGTATGCTTTCCAACATGCCCTATAGATGTGTCCCAGGAGATTATGCATGAAGAACAATTTCCCAGAGGACAAAGCCAAGCAACAGAAAGGGCAATGGACAAGAGTGTTTGTTCCCCAAAGAACAGAGCCAGGATTTCATTAAGAGACTTACTCCCCTGCAATAGAAGAGAGTCTGCAATATCCACCCAGCAAGATTTCAGCACTGCCATGGACAGGTGACTCTTTGTGTTTCCCAATCCTCCCTGGGAATTTTTATTGCATTTTTTCTGGATGGATTACACTATTATGTACCAGTGCATTAGAGGGAGAGGAGAATGGCAGTTACACTATCTACAAATTTATAGGTCACGGATCATTTTTAAAAAAGCCACATGTTGACTCATGGAAAGAACTTTGTATCATCCAAGATTCTAAATTTCAAACTGAATGCAGCTACTGGATTAGACTCTAAATTGTTTCCTTTGGGAAAAGGTGAGTGTGTCCTTGCTGTGAAATGAAAGAAATAGACACATAGACCACATGAATGGCATATGGTAGAAACTGTTAAAAATCCCCTAATATCCAATGTCCTTTAATTCCTTTTAATCATAGAACCCACTGAAGTTTTAGCAAATATGTGGCAGTACAGGTAAAGATGAGATTTCGTAGCTTCACTGGGAGCTGATTGTGTCCTTCTGACTCAGTTCTGCCATTTACCTAAAAAGGTATCTTCTTGCTACAGCTGTTTAACCTGTACACTAATAAACATAGCACCTCTCCTGTACTCAACAAGAAGGAATGGTATAGAAAGGCATTTAACTATTGCAAGGAATACTAATAGAGTTCAAAATAAGTTTTTAAAAGATTTATAAATATCTTATGGAAGCAAGCTTGTTAAGACTAGCGAGAAGGAAACGTTTTACTAAGGAGTACTTGTTTCACAAAATTAGTAAAGGGTAGGGTTCGTGGTTCAATATAAATTACATTTGACTGTGTGTCTATAGTTCAGCTAGTGGCTTTTCACCTTTCTAATTTCTAGCACAGGCCTAAGCATTTAGTAGAATCTCAATATTTATTGAATGACAGTCTCAAAAATGGATAGGTGGCAAGATGGTAAAGTAGAGTAAAAAGTTTGTGAGAGCCTAAAATGATTAATTAGTTCTGTTACAGAGAGGTTCAACCTGCCCAAAAGAAAGAGAAAAAAGAAAACACAGTCACATAATTTATGAATATATCACCACAAAAATGCACAGGTTCAGAAGGCATAAATGAAAAATATGCATTTTACTACATGAAATAAAAGATATACATAGTATGAAAACACATAATCAGAAATGAATATGTAGTATTACATATAACTACACAAATAATAATTTCTTTCATTGAAAAGGAACTCTTACAAATCAGTAAGGAGATTCTAATAGAAAATAAAAATAGAAAAATGGTTAAAGTACATGAATAAACAGTTCACAGAAAAGAATGAGTGACAATAAATAATATTGGAAAGGTGCTCTACGACACTCATAATTAAGTAAATTCAGAATAAAATAGAAGAGTGATACTCTTGTTTATCTACCAGATTGGCAACTGTTAAGATATGAAAATGTCAGCAGCATCAGGGTGTAGGGATACAGGTTAATCAACACACTGTTAATGCATATATAAATTGGTCAAAACTTTTTGATCTATAGCATAATATTTTTGCAAAAAAAAAAACCCCACATACACACAAAACATACATTTGTCAAGTATGTGCACTAATCTGAAATAAGAATACCAATGGAAGAGAGGGGAGTGTGGGTGTTCCCAGGCAAGCTAACAAGTTAATATCTCTTCTGATATTTTGGCATATTTGCCTCATGCATAATCAGAGAAAAGTAAGGTGGGAGGATCCAGGAGGCCTACTGTTAGCAGGGCTCAGCGTCTCCTTTCCTCTCCCAATCAATTCCCTTCTGGTCCCTAAAGTGCTTAATCAGCTCAGTCAAACAGAAATCCTGCAGTTACCCTCTGCATTGGAGAGATGTTTAGAGATCATCTGTATTTACTCAAGCACAACCCTTAGTATTCTCATCTCCTAGCTCAAGCAATTCATCAAATTATTTTGTCCCACCACCTATCTCTAATGGTCCTCATAAAACAAATTGCTTTGACCTTGTATTTTTAGTAATGTTTTGACCTCTAGTAATGGTGGGTGACCCAGGAGAAACTTAAACATTAAAAATCCACCCACCTGACTCAACATTAAGTCATGCTGCAGTTCTCATACCTGTCATTTTCCAAAGCTATACACTATGAATGTATTTTGTTGTAGAGTGATTCAAGTCCTTCTACTGAAAAACAAGTTGAGACTTTTTTTTCTGGGAAGTACAAAGGATCGAACCTGGCCCCTTGTACATGGAAAGCAGGCACTCAACCACTTGAGCTACATCTGCTCCCAAGAGTTATTTTTAAAGAAAAGGAAAGCACTCTAATATTTCTTTTAGGCCTAACAAATTTGAAGTGGGTTTGAATTTGAAAGCCTCATATTCAGCATGTGTAGGATGACCATTTATGCCAGTTTGCCTCTCATCCTGGGGCAAGACAGGAAACCCAAAAGAAAAAAAAAAGGCTTGTAAAGGCATTTTACCAAGAATGATGTTAAAGTGGCCATTAAATTTATAAAAAGTGGCTCAGCCTTAATATTCATTAGGGAATGTTTAAATTAAAGATGGGCAATACCAGGTAAAAAGACTGATGAGGATTAGTGCAAAAAGAACTCTCATGCACTGCTGGCAAAAGTATGAATTGATTCAATTGTTATGAAAAATTTTTGGCACTTTCTATTAAAAGTGGCATACACATACCCTATGACCCTGCTTTCCACTCCAAGGTATATACCCAACAAAAATGCACACATCTGTGCACCAAAGAATAGTACAAGAATTTTTAAGTGAGAAATTTCTTCTTTGCATTGGCAAAGAAATGAAGATACTTACTAGTAATTATCTTGCATAATGCAATCTGTGGAAGATATATCAGAGCTATTTTTTTCTCCTGCAGTTAGCAACTTATATTGTTTTTCTCTTTTTTTACTGATGTGAAAAGCAGCCAACTATTTTTTGACAACATCAGTCCCTTTTTAAGATGTCATTTTCAGTATTTAATTGACTAAGATATTTGCATGCATTTCATCAGGGATCCATCTCTTCAGAAAGATGATTTCTAATACAGTTTTCTTCTAATGCAGGAATAAGAATTCAGGAGTCAGAATATTTTCTCTTACCTGTGAAAAATAGATCTTTTTAGTTAGTTAACATGACAAAAACCACTTTATTTAGATTATTTTCACTGCTATTATAATAAAATCAGCACCTTTATTAAAATGGATGGTCATAAAATGCCTTTCCATTATTTCTGCTCTGATTGCAAACAATACCAAATTAAAATATTATTAAAATATTATTCCTACACATTTACTAAGACTCAATCTAAGGTTTTAATAATTCATGAATTAAGACTAATGTTGATGTTACCTAAATCATTTGGGCTAATGTGAACTCTTACGTAAACAAGTAAACAAGAATGAGCTAATTTCAGTTTTCTTAATTATCTGACATTGGTGTTAGCTTCTGATAGGTCTTTAGCTGGAATATATTTTGTCAGCTCTGTCCTCATGGTAACTGATGAGCCCTTGCTGGAATGGGAGTGAGAACTACTAGGCATGGCCCATAACTCTGGAGAATGGTCAGAGGAAGAGATGCATATGGGCAATTTTTCTTTTGAGCATTAATCTCCTGGAGGCGTGATAGAGCTACAAGTTTCACCTGAACCATTTCCTTTCCAGTCAGCTGGGCATAGCAGCCAAGTATGGCATCCTCAGTAACACAGTGCCTTCTGGGAAACAGTCTCACTCCACATTCTAGCTTTCTGGTTTGCATAATGGAGTTCATGGTGGATGGAGTTGAGGGGAAAAGATGAAACAGGGAAGGGAGGCAAGTGAAGTAAGTGTCATTGTTTCCATCATTCTGAAGGGATCAGGTGCATGGGAAGACTGGTTGTACTGAAAGGTGGTACCAGGGCTCTTAAACATTCTCCTATCCCCTGATGCTGCTTCTGACCCTTTGCTGTGGAAAGGAGTCCTGGAGGTGTTTATAACAACCGTGTCACTTCTCTTAGATTCAGATGGCTGCAGGCATATCAATGAAGTTGGGGAACTCATGGAATATTAGGAGTAGAAATTATAATTGCTATAGAATATGAAGTGTTCTGGATAGAGCTGTTGCATTTTATAATTCATTGGGGTGAAAGTAGTAGATGAAACCACTTCAGATGATTTTTTGAGAAAAGATTTCATCACCCTTTTGTCTGTGGATAAAACCCATTTGTTTCCAGATGCTATACAATGGACAGATAATTACAGAGTCGGATGATTTGAACACCACCTTCAAAAACCAGAAGCCAGAAATCAGGTAGCTGAACCTGTTCTTGGAGGCAGAAGAACTCCCAACTGGTAATGCCTGAGGTGGAGATAATGGGTGTGCTGGAGACTGTGTGCCATTTTGGTGTGGATATCTAACCTCACCACAATAGTTTGTATTGATGAATTGGATAGAATCCAGTACAGTTGCATCCATGATCATCCAGGGGGAAGAAAATGGTTTAAATAGTCCAATATATCAGCCCTGGTATATTGCCTGAGAGAGTTCACAGGCAAGCATAATGCAAATTATCATCCCTCAACTTACCCATATATAATATCTTGATAGAGTCACAGTGCCTGGCTAAAATGGCACGAAATGGCAACAGGGTGCCCTGCACAAGATATAGACCCCCACTTTACGTAGAGTGTATCACATATGGCCTTGGAGTTCTCGGCTACATTAACAGCTGCATGTGCGTATTTTATACTCAATGACCTCATTCATTCAATACCAAATGGGAATCAACAAAAGCCAAGTTTTCAGAGTGGAGGTGTTCCATATTTGGGCCTCATCTACCACCAGGTCAGCTCGTTGGTGGGGTCATAGAGAGTTCCACAATATTTCTGTGACTATTGTTGTCGTCATCACTGTTTTTAGTTTTGTTTTGGGGAAGTGCCTTATGCACAGAATATGGTAAACTTGCAGTGTTAAATAGGCAGGCCACATGGTCAAACAAGGATGAGTTTATGGGTTAGCTGCAGCTGCTCCAGGCTACAGTGGATTGGCTGGATTAGCACATGGAGCTAGAAAACAGATTTGAAAAGCAATTTCCATTCTCACATGAGGTAGTAATACTTCTGGGATCAATTTCTGAGGCAAATGGTACAGATATAGAAGGTCTTAAGCATATGGGAGAGCAGCTCCTGTTGTGAAATTAAAAGCATATGTCCTGACTGTGTAAGTCCAGATGGGTCAGGGTACCCCTGGGTCAGGGCAGAAGTAAAGGAATCCTGTTCTGAAAATCTATAGCCATCTTTGAAAACTAGATATTAAGAGTAACCTTGCTGGGAATGTAAAATGGTGCAGCTGCTGTGGAAAACCGTTTGGTGAATTCTCAGAGTCAAGTGTATAATTACCATATGAGGAAATCCCACTTCTAGGTATATACCCAAAAGAATTGAAGGCAGGGACTTGAACAGATATTTGTACACCATGTTCATAGTGGCGTTATTCACAATAGCCAAACGATGGAAACAACCCAAATGTTCATCAACAGATGAATGGATAAACAAAATATGGTGTATACATGCAATGGAATATTATTTGGCTATAAAAAGTAATGGATTTCTGATATATGCAACAACATGCCTGGACCTTGATGGCATCTTGTTAAGGGAAATAAGCTAGACACAAAAGGAGACATGTGGTAGGATCTCACTGATAAGAAATAATTAGACTATGCAAATTCATAGGATCAGAAACTAGAATACAGATTACCAGGGACTGAAATGGGGATAGGACATGGGGAATTAATGCTTAATGGACACAGAGTTTCTGTCCAGGGTGATGGAAAAGTTTTGGTAATAGATGGTAGTGATGGTAGCACAATATTGTGAATGTAGTTAGTATCACTGAATTCTATATTTGAAAGTGGTTAAAATGGGAAATTTAAAATTGTATATATTTTACCAGAATAAAAATTTTTTAACAGTTATAGAACTGTAACAAGAAACAGTGAACCCTAATGTAAACTATGGGTTATAGTTAATAGTATAATTATAATAATATTGTTTCTTCAGTTGTAACAAGGTGTTAAAAGGGAAAACTGCATGTGCAATGGGGGGTATATGGGAACTCTGTACTTTCTGCCTGATTTTTCTGTAAAATTACAACTTTTTAAATAATAGTTTTTTAAAAAGCACCCTAGCACGTGTGTGCACACACACACATGTACACATACTCCTATGTACCCTTTTTTTTCCCAAAGAGAAAGGACCTTTTTTTTCTGATTATTAAAAGGTAACAATTTAAATCATGCCAAATTCCACCCCCCACCACCCCAATCAATCTCAGCATGGTTATACATCCTAAAGACAAAAAGGCAAGGATCCAGAGAGATTAGGAAGTTTTTTGGATGTCCATTGAAAGCCTCGAGAAGGCAACGAAAGGGGAATTACATTTTAGAACACAGAGCAAGACTTGACCCATATCTTCAACTCTTCATTGAAGTTGTTCATTCTTCCTACCATTTCTCATCCCTTCCCATTCTCACTGTCCTCAGTTTCCAGCCCAAATCCTGCTCTTAATACTACTCTCCTCTCCACTCTTCAGCATGATGAAGCAAGACAAACAAACAAACAAAAACCCACTGGCTGGCTCACTGGGCAAAGATGCTTGCCTTGTAATTTGACTTTATTTATTTTATTCCTGTTGTATGGGTTATTCATGCTCATGTAAAACACGTAAAAACATCAGACTGTATAAAATAGAATAGTATTGTGGTGGGTTGAATTACATCCTCAAAAGACAAATTCTTTTTTTTTTTTTTTTTGCTTTATTTTGTACATTTAATAATTGAGAAAATATAAACAATTAAAAACTAAAAAGTAAACACAGATGAATAAATACATATATTTCTCAACTAAATGTACTGGATACATATAAAAATTTTTTGAATCAACAATATGTTACACCATATATTTGGTTCATAGTAATGCAGTCATACAATATTTGTCCTTTTGTGTCTGGCTTGCTTTGCTCAACATAATGTCCTACAGGTTCAACCATGGTGTCATATGCTTTACGACTTCATTTCTTCTTACAGCTGCATAATGTTCCATCGTGTGAATAGACCACAGTTTGTTTATCCATTCTTCTGTTGCTGGACACCTGGGTTGTGTCCAACTTTTGGCAATCATGAATAATGTCGTTATGACCATCAGTGTGCAGATGTCTGTTAGTGTCACTGCTCTCAGTTCTTCTGGGTATATACCCAGTAGTGATATTGCAGGGTCATGTGGCAAGTCTATATTCAACTTCTTTAGGAACTGCCACTCAGTCCTCCACAGTGGCTGTACCATTCTGCATTCCCACCAACAGTGAATAAGTGTTCCTATCTCTCCACATCCTCTCCAACACTTGAAGTTCTCTGTCTTTTTAATAGTGGCCATTCTGATAGGTGTGAAATGATATCTCATTGTACTTTTGATTTGCATTTTCCTAATCATCAGTGATGTTGAGCATTTCTTCATGTGTTTTTTTGCCATTTGTATTTCTTCTTTGGACAAATGTCTATTCAAGTCTTTAGCCCCTTTTTAAATTGGATAGTTTGTCTTTTTATTGTTGAGTTATAAGATCTCTTTATATATCCTGGATATTGAGCCCTTATCAGATATGTGATTTCCAAATATTTTTTTCCCTTTGAGTCAGCTGTCTTTTCACTCTTTTGACAAAGTCCTGTGAGGTACAAAAGTGTTTAATTTTGAGGAGATCCCATTTATCTATTTTTTCTCTTATTGCTCATGCTTTGGATATAAGGAAAAGACACATTCTTAATCTTGATCTGCATCCCTGTGGATGTGAATCCATTTATAAATAGGACCTTTTAAAGATGTTATTTTCAGTTAACTGGCTCCGGGTGGGCCTTAATCCTATTACTGGAAGCCTTTATAAGCAGAAGAAATTTGGGCACAGTCAGAGGAGCCAGAAGTCAGCAGAAACTGGAAGAGCAGACACAGAGAGTGAGATTGCCACGTGACTAGAGGCAAAGCTACAATCCCAAGGACTGCAGCAAGCCAGCGCCAGAACACCGCAGACTCCAGGGAGAAAGCATAGCATGCTGATACCTTAACTTTGGACTTCTCGCCTCCAAAACCGTGAGCTAATTAATGTTTGCTGTTGAAGCCAACCGATTGTGTGGTATTTGTCATGGCAGATTGACAAACTAAGTCAAGTATATTTAACATTGAGCTGTATGCCCATGACTTTTACACTTTTCTCAATGTATGTTGTATTACAATAGAAACTTTAAAAAATCATGTTGTAAATGTATATTTCTTAGATCTGAAAGGGCTGGGTTTGAGAGAGGATCAATATGCCTTTGGCTAGAGACTTATTACATCTGTCCTTGGAAGAAGAAAAGAAAAAACATAAAAAGAAACAGCTAACTCAGAGTATAAATTCTTATTTTATGGATATAAAATGTCCAAGTCGCTACAAGATTACTATGGTTTGCAGCCATGCTCAGACAGTGGTTCTTTGTGTAGTACAGGGGTTCTTAACAAGAAGCCAATGAGCTCGAATTTAAATTTTAAAAAAAATTCTTGTGGGGACGTGATGTATTTATTAAATAATGCACAGTATAGTGTGGACTTAATAAGGGGTCCTTAGTTTTCACCTGACTGGCAAAGGGGTCCATGGACAAAAAAGGTTAAGAACTCCTGGAATAATAGATTGTTCAACAGTGTTGTGCCAGCCTACAGGAGGAAAGGCCAGGCTAACAGAGGAATGTTCATTTAGAAGAAAAAACACCAATGATCCGCTCAACTTTCTGAATTTGTTTTACATCATAGAATGCCTTAATTCACTAATCCTAGTCAACCTACCAAGATAATGAAATTATGTTTGATTTTATAAGGTATACAGTATTAATCTCCTATTTTGGTGTCAGTTTTTCAACAAAGTTTTGAAAAGTTATAGAAAAGAGTTATCGAAAAAATATATTTCTTTATATGGAAAGATTTCCATAACATATTATTATAAAGTAAAAAAAGGAAGATGCAAATTAGCATTGACTCAAATTTCCCTCTATGACTATACAGAGAATAAAAGCCTAGATGAATATATACCTTGCCTTGTTATCTTCTCTGATATAGTCTAGATTATAGGCTAATAAAAATTGGCTGAACCTTTATTTGAACCCAGGTAATATGGTTCTAGAGCCTATCTCCTAACCTCTATGCCCCATCAGTTTCTACTGTTCTGGAGTGTATATTGCTTCCACCTGGTAATGTAACTCCCTGCTAACCAAATCACCACTGGAAAGTGGAGAAATTTTTCCATAGTGGAGATATGGCATATGGTTCAGAACAGAAGTTTCAATATGTTCTGGACTATGCTTGCACTACTGACCTTCTCCCTGTCTTTGTCAGGAGAGGAGAGGAATTGCTTAGGCACCTTGAGAAATCCTGAGTACATCAACAATGGACCTTCACTATGTTTCTCTCTCAGATGTTAGGACTATGGAAGCATCATGACAGTTCATCATGAAGAACATCCTTGAAATCTTCTAAGAACTGAATCTATGGAGCAAGAATGGCTCAGCAACCTTTAGAACTTTGGTGGCCATGTCTCCCTAAACATGTGGCTCAGTGCTACTGGAACAGGGAAACTAAGAGTGAAATTCATCATCCTTGACAGAAAGCAGTTGCAGTTGGGAAGCACAGACTAACAAGAAAGTGGAAGTGTCAGGCTATAATATGGAAGGTCTTTGGTAGAGAGGCAGAAGGCCAGAATTAGAGGGGATATTTTAAAAGTTTTAGAAAGCTAAGAGAAAGAATAGAATCCAAAGCAAGGAATTGATTACATAATAGGACGGGCACAGAAAATTGTTCATCTAGCAGAGCCTGGCAATTTTATGGGGAAGCAGTGATGTGAAAGGAAGTAGACCTTCAACAACTGCCAGTGGTCAGGGGGCTTGTAGCAGTCCTGAGGTTGTTTGGAGGTAGCCCACTGAAATGATTCAAAACAAAGAAAACCTATATTTTATTAGAATAGACAGATTTTATGAGAAAATAAGTGAAAATCAATCCATGTAGCTACTGATTTCTAATTTTCTCAGAAATTTCCTACATCTGTTTAAAACTTGTTCTCATTTGAACTCCTCCTCCCAACATTCCAAATCCTGGCTCAGACTTAGGGCTAATAAACAAATTCTAGAAATGGATCAAGTAGCAAGATCACCAGAGATAGCTCAAAGACCACATAAAAAGAAAAGCATTGAAAGATGGATGTTTCTGTATTCTTTCCTTTTATGGATTTTTAAGCCATCACTTTAGTAACTACCAAGTATATGGTAATTTACTTTCCCAAATATTTTTGATGCTCATTCAAACAATTTATGAAAAATGAAATAGAATATGAAACAATGTATTACCCTAGTGTAAATCAGAAAAGCTGCTTCCTCATCATCTTTTTGGTGAATCCAACTGAAGAAGTGAAATGAAGGTTATTCCCTAAAGAAGGCACAAAATGGTTTCCTGAGAAATCTTGGTTCTAGTTTTGAGAAAAAATGTGTGCATAGCAGTAACCATAAAAACTCCCTTTAATCACAGCATATATGCAAATATTCTCGCTGTCCTGATTTTGTGATAATCAGGGTAGGCTAAACATTTGCTATATTAGAAACCATGCATGTGTCCCCAGACCTAGTTTTTCTCCCTAGGTCTGGTTTTGAGAATGCTGGTGATAAACTAAGCCTGATTTATTATATGACCATCCTGTATAGGAAATGACTGTAAATCTAGGTATCTTTGGTCAACCTTAAGAGATATAACAGGGGGACAGATGTGGCTCAAATTGTTGGGCGTCTGTCTCCCATATGGAGGGAACTGGGTTCGGTCCCTGGGACCTCCCGGTAAAAATTTTAAAAAAAGAAAAATATAGAAGGTGCATGGGCCACCAGGCCCCACGAGTGGGTGCACCGTCAGGCCCTGCGAGCCACGCAGCAACATGATGACATAACAGGAGAGTGACACAAGGGAGAGCCAAGACAAGATGCATCGAAAAACCAGGAACTAAGGTGGCATGGGCAGTGGGATGCCTCTCTCCCACATCGGAGGTCCCAAGGATCGAATCCCAGTGAAGACAGGAGGAGAAGGAGGAGAAGAGAGGGCAGGAAACAGACACAGAGTTGCCCAGCGAATGGACACAGAAACAGCAAAAATGGGGGGGAAGGGGAGTAAAAATGGATAAAAGAAAAGAAAATAAATAAATCCTTAAAAAAATGTATAGGGGAGGAAGATACGGACTATAGTTAGTAGTAATATTTTGACAATGCTCTTTCATGATATGTTAACAGATGTTTTACAGTAATGCAGGGTGTTTGTGGGGGGGTGATGTGTGGGAGCCCTGTATGATGTTATGCATGCTTGTTTTGTAAGTTCACGATGTTTGCTGAACACTTATAGTTTACATATGTTCATGTATGAATGATATACTTCAATAAATTGTTTTAAAAAAATCACAACATGTGATCAATTTGGATGAAGAGATATAGAATACTTAAGTAACAACTTATATACAAGTTTACTTCTAACTTCACTTATGCCTTGAAGTTGTTCTTTTTTGTTTTCATTATGTTTTCACAACCTTATAGTTCCCTGAAAATGTATATGCTTCTCCACAGATGATGTAATCATTTAGTATTTTGCATTATTCATGTTAGTGAAACTTTGAAGTTAATTTGTATATTTCACTCTGCAGTGTGACTTTTTTCCTTCAAAGCATATTCCCTGGTGGTTGTTACCACTTAGAATATGCGTAGCAAATATAAATGTTTCCTGAATCTTAATTGTCAGTTTATATTTATATTTAAATTTTCCCTTAATTTTCAGAAGGTAATAATTCAGAAATAACTTATCTAGATTTTTGAGCCCCATGTCTAGCCAAAGTGAGGATTTCTGTGTTAAATCATCAATACATGTCATCAGAAAATGTTTACCGAAGAACTACATGACTCTAGACTTAGGAAAACATAGTCTGAGTCTAGAAATTCGATTATTAACAAATTAAAGCAAATGAAAATTTAAAGTATAAACTCCATAGTCACCTGCATGGAGTATTAGCCTTCTGAGGAATACAATATGGAGATCACTAGACCCTAATTTCTAAGCTAAGCTTTATTAATTCCCACTATTTTTTCCTAATGTGAGAAAAAATGATATATCTGGCCACTTTCCCTGCATGAAATTCATCCAACATACATTTATTTAGTATTTGCCAAGTTCTAAGACACTGGAAAGTGTGTGAGGATGTGTTATAACATTTGAAAACTGATGATGATAGTTGAAAACCTGGGTAAGGGTTCATAAAGTGAAAATGAAACTATTTTGTTCTAATTCGAAAACTTGCATTGCCAAGGTGAGATAGAGAAATGTTGGAATCTCTGCTTTGCTCCATTACTTGATATATTCTTTAATCTGATCCATGTACCAGTCATTCGTTTCTTCCAGGTAACCAGCATTTTTGATTCTCATTGATCTGCTTTTCACATACCAATATCTTAAGGATGATATATATCTTAAAGAAATAAGTAAATGGTTCAGGGAAGAATAATGCCAGTACCCTGGTGTGAAGGAGGCATATTATAAATTACTAGTAAAATTGATCCTCCCTGTATTTTCCTTCATGAATATCCTAATTTCTTGCGTCTGTGCATAGTGTATTGAATGGATGTTCTCCTTTTAATCACTTGTCACGTTCATCTTTATTTCATGTATTTATTCAACAAGTTATATTGAGTGCATAGACTATGTGTTAGGAACATGCCATGATGAACAAGATAGGAACAGTCTAGTGGGAAATTCTGAGAATTAAAGAGAAAAGGATATTGCATTTTTAAAAGTACAATATGGTGAGAGTACATAGAAGGGTTAGTTTGTAATTGGAGAGAAGATAGGTTGGGAGTGGCTCAAGAAGACATTCTAGAATAAATGCCACTTAAGCAAGACCTGAAGAATAAGTAGAAGGTAGCTTAACAAAACAGTTATGAAAAATTATCCCAGGTGAAGAGAGAAGCAAGGACAAAGATAAAAGGACCTGCTAGAGAATGTTACATATTTCAGGAATTCAGAGAACATTTCTGTGGTAAATCCTGCTATTTAGTTAATACACATGTTTTTACTTATTTCTTATTAACAGAGCTTTTCTTTTGTTCAGGAGAAAAAACAACCAGGTTAAAACAAAAACAGGCATTACCTTTTCCTGCTTGCCTTGTAGCTAAGGGCTATTTGGCAGAGTTCCAGCCAAGGAGACAGAAGCAGATGTCTAGGAGATTTCTGGGTAGGTTTTGCCTTCCCAGACATACACACTCTTTGTTTATTCAGATTTCTGCTTACATGTGGCTGGATATAATTTCTAACAGAGACAGTGCATATGGCAGGTGCACTGAGTGTGAGATTAAGGCTGACAAACAAGCATGAGCAAGGCCAATGAAAGATCTTAAACCATGTTGAGGAATTTAATTTTTTTCCTCTGGGGGTCATGGGATTCCAGTGAAAGACTTTATATAAAGAAGTCAATAACCTTATTTGCATTGTAGAGTGTTCACCTTGGCTGCAGTGTAGATTCTCTGCACTGTACTGGAGTGAGGGCGGGGGGCTGGGGGTGCAGAGGGATAAGAATGAAGGTAGGAAGACTACTGAAGCCAGTCAGTCATCCAAGCATGCATGAGATTATAATAGCATAAACTAGAGTAGTAGCTTCAGGGATGGATAGAAGTGAATTTTTCTGAGAGACCGAAGGGGTAAATCCATTAGGAAGGATTTTGCAAATGGTTGGCTATAAACTGAGTGAAAAGTGATAGCAGTTTTCTGGCTTGTGGGAGGATGGTGTTTTCATTTCACGAGGAGCCACAGGATGGAAAACAGGCAACCTTTGAGGCAAGAATCATGATCTCAGTTTGTGATACCTGTGGGATATCCAGAAGGCTATGCGTGTTAACGTGGGGATCACAGTTTGAGTTTAGGAGATTGATCTAGGTAGATGCGATGGTTAATTTCATGTGTCAACTTGGCTAAGTGTTGTGTCCAGTTGTTTGGTCAATCACCAGCCTGCCTGCTACCCTGAGGGTATTTTGTAGATGGGATTTACCTCTATAATCAGTTGATTACATCTAAAATCAGTTGATTGCACCTGCAAGTAACAAAGGAGATTGACTTCAGCAAAGTGGGTAATTTCATCCAATCAGTTGGAGGTCTTAAAAAACAAAACTGAGGGTTTCAGAGGTCAGAAGAATTTCTGCCTCAACTTCAACATCGGTTCTTGTCAAAATTTCCAATCAGCCAACTTCCCCTGGGGAATTTGGACTAAGGACTTCAACATTACCTTTATCAGAGTTTCCGGCTTGTGACCTACACTTCAGAGTTTGGACTTGCCAGCTCCTATGGTTGTGTGAGCCAATTCCTTATAATAAATCTCTTTATATAAACATTATATATTTTGTTAGTTCAGTTTCTCTATTATTCTGGAAGACCCTGGCTAATACAGTAGAGGCTGTAGATTTGGGAGTCATCATTTAGATGATATTTAGATGATATCATGAGAGGAAATGTGGAAGCCAGGCGGGTATGGAGAGAGAGAGAAGGTGAGGCCAAGGACAGAACTCTGGAGAATAACAGTATTTAAAGGATAGACAGTAGGGACAATAAAGCCTAAAATGGAACTGGTGAAGAAGAGACCAAGGAAGGAGATGTAAGAGAAAAGGATTGTGGTATCAGAGAAACACAGGGGAAAGAGGAGGTGTCAACAGTATCAGCAACTCCTGAGTGATCAAGGAAGATAAAACCCGAGAAACATCCATTAGATTCAGCTCTAAAGTCTTTGGTAACTTTTGTGAGAGCAGTTAGAGTGGGCTCTCGGGGGCTGAAAAGGGCCTTCAAGAGGAGTTATTACAGGAAACTCTTAAAAAGAAGTTTGGCAGTAATGGCAAGGGAAAGCTCAATAGTTACAGGGTGTTTGTACTTAAAGTGGAATTTTTTAAGAGTGCAAGAGCCTTAAGAATACATATATGCTGAGAGGAAAGAGCCAGTGTAGAGGTAAAGTTTGAGAACACAGGAAAGAGTGAAAATAAGTGGCAGTGAGATCTTGTGAGAAAGGAGGGGGGACGATAGGATCAAAAGAACAGGAAGAAAGATTAGCCTCTGGCAGGAAGGTCCCCACTTCCAGGGTCACTAGAGGCAAGGTGAATGGTAGCACAGGATGTGGAGAGAGATTATTTTCTTCTCAGTGGGGGGAAGATGATTTATTTGGAGATTTGCAGCAAATAGAGAAGGCTTAAACTACTATGGAGAGGAGAATATTTTGAGAGATTGAAAAAATTGGTGGTGATATTGAAGGCCCAGGTTTTTTTTTTTTTAATGACCATAAATTTATGAAAGTACAAATTTCTATGGTTGAGTAGATACTACCAGCAGCATGCCTTGACTCTTCTGTCTTTTTAAAATTATTTCTCTTTTGAAAATTATCCACAACAAATTTATTATAAATGTGTATATACTAGAACTGAAGTTGTGTGATGCTAACAACTATACATAAGTAAATATGTGTACACAATAATTTTAAGTAAGGAAATATAGTTTGGAAATAATAATTCTAAGGCCCTTTTCCTATCCTCTAACCTATCTTAGATATTATGTTTCCAGTGGATAGAAAGACATTGTCCACAAATCAGCTAAGCAATTCTGCAAGGCATTGTGTTTTTTTGTTGTTGTTGAATATTTTAGGCCTTTTAGGCCATCCAGCACTTTTGACCAATGTTTCCCCCACCTCTGTAGACCCCACCTCCTACAAGGAAGGTAGAAGCTAGTTATCCCATCATTTCTGGAAGCTGGGGGGTGTGTGGGGGGGAGATGCAGGCATGGAACCTAAGTATCACAAGTCAGATGTACCCATACCAGACTCAAATTGGAAGCTAACAATAGGCACACAGTGAAATCCACTTTAGTGAGAGCAGTGACAGATGCACCCAGTTTACAGAGGTGTCTGTGGTCCAGTTTCCAGCAGTGTCGCTCAGGGCGCCACCTCAGTAGTATCAGAGTGCTGTGAGGGCATCGCCTCGCAATGGCTGCAGCGATGTCTTCCCTAGGGCAGTTGATCTATGGTGTGAGTTGGGATATTCTTGGCTTGAGTAGCCTCTGCAGATTAGGAGCTACCTCCCATTTTATAAGTACTCTTTCTCCCTAACTAAATAGAATTGATTTAATTTGTTTGCAGCTAAGAGTCCTGCCTGATATGAATGGACACATTGTGGCAGTTTGAGATTATTTTATAAATCCCCAAAAGAGAAAGATTATGTTTGTAAACTAGTTTATTCCTCTGGGTCTGATACCCTTTGATTACATTAAATTCAGCTGGGGTGTCTTTGATTAGATTACCTGCTGAGATTAGGGCTTTTGATTTGACTAGGTCAGTGGGCATGACTCAGCTTGAGTCTCCGCCCCTTTGCTCGGTGCTCTGTCATTTTTGATCCTGCCATGTAACAGAAAGGAGAAGGCTTGAGCAGCTGAGGCCCCAGGGGAGAGAGGATCCATTCGCCTGATAGTTTGTTGCTGATCTTGGGAAGAGAGCAGAACAGCTGAGACTGATATAGGAGGCCTGGAAAGAAACAAGCCCTATGCCAGGAGAAAGAGGGCTACAGGATCATGTAAGCATGAAGCCTCAAGAGGTTAGGCCCATGGAGCTCAGGAGGAAGAGGAAGCCCAGAGGGGAAGGAGAGACCAGGCAGAGAGAAGCCATCTTACTTCAACACGCGGCAGCTGACTGGTGAGGAGGCACCTCTTACGTACTTTGAGTCAGATTTTTTACAGCCTTGGAACTGTAAGCCTTTACCCCAGATAAATACCCTTTATAAACGCCAACAGATTTCTGGTACTTTGCATCTGCACCCCTTTGGCTGACTAATACACCATAATGTTGGATTTGAAAGTTTCTTAAAAGAAAATATGATCTTATGTAATCACCTCCAATTCTGATCTCAGTGGGGGCTGTGAATCCAGGACATTAGTGGATAATGCAGAAAGTTCCATGATCTCAGAAGAGTCCCCACAGTTGCTTTAGTAGATAATTTCAGATATTTCAAAAATTCCCCTCCATGAGTGAAATAAGTTGGACTGAGAACTCCTCAGGATGGAAAAAGGGAAATCTAATCCATTTTAAGTTACTTAGACTTATATGCATAGAAGACATGCAAGGGGAAAACAAAGCAAATTGAAATTTCAGTGTTCTATGTATTTGATTAATTTATAGTGTGCTTAAGGCTACAATCACAAGGAAAAATACTTTGTGGTGAGATATATTATACCAGTGGTTAAAGATCACTTTGTATTTCTCTTACGTATTTTTATAAATAGATATTGTCATGTGTTTTTAATTCCCCAGAACCCAGTATAGTGCCAGCAAGAGGACATTCTAAATGTTGTACATATATGTACTGATACACTCCATCTTTGCATAAGTGCATGTTTAATTTCCAGGGCATAATTGCAAAAGGGAGCCATATATGTGCATGTGTGTGTGTGTGTATATATATATATATATATATCACTGTCTGTGTTTATGTCAGAGTTTCACCAGTCACATGTTCAGCTTGGTAAGAAGTCTAAAGGCTTAGCCTGGTTTTGAATGTATATACATCCAGCTGCCAAAACTAAGATCTGTGTTCCCATCTGCTGGCCTGATGGATGGCCAAATAACTGATTAATCTTTGTTTAGTCCCCTTCTTTGATGTTGTAGCAGCGCAATTTTTATACTTTATTTGGAATGAATTATCTCTGAGATGAAAACATGTAGTGGACACAGTCCTAAATCTAATCCCTCAAAGGCATTCTGTTGTTTTGTGAAGTCTTACAAATGTAACCGGAGACAGTCAACAAGTACATGCTAATTATTTGCTTGTCAGCAAATTACTCTTCAGAATAGCAGACATCTTGATCCAAAAACTCAATATCTATCAAAGGCTGATGATCTTTTCTCTTTGAAGTAAAAAAACTTAATGAATTCATTAGAAATGTCAGTTCTTCTGAGAACAATATGAATCATAGCCTACAAATCTATTCTGAGGAGTAGGAGTACTGCATGTGATTTTTTTAACCCCATAATTGTACCAGATTTTAATATCCTTGTGCCTGGGAAAATATGCAAATCATTTAAAAATAAGCATAGTTTACTTGCACAAAAGTTTTTTTTTTTCATTCAAAGATTTTTGGTATATTCACAGAGTTGTACAACCATCATCACAATCAATTTTAGAAGTTTTTTTAATCACTCCCAAAAGAAACTCCATACTCATTAGCAGTCACTCTTCATTTCCCCCCTACACCGTCCACTCCCCAACCCTAGGCAAACACCAATTTACTTTCTGTCTCTATGGATTTACCTATTCATATAAATAGACACACACAATACGTGGTCCTTTGTGACTAATTTCTTTCATTTAGCACAATATCTTCAAGGTTCATTCATGTTGTAACATATATAAAGTATTTCATATCTTTTCATTGTCAACTTTTATTCCTTTGTATGGATATACCACATTTATTTATCCATTTCTAACTTTATGGGCATTTGGGTTGTTTTTACTTTTGGGATGTTATGAATAATACTGCTATGAATACTCATGTATAGGTTTTGTGTTTGTTTAATTTTATTGAGGCATTTCATTCATATCAAACACCCCTTTACCAAGATACCACACCTTGGTGGAACATTTGTTACAGATTATGAGATAATATCATCAGACTATTACCACCAACCATATGCCATAGCGTACATTTGGCACACCTTTTCTATACTCCCCATCATCAACACATCTTTGGCATAGACGCAAGAATATTACAGTATTGCTGTCAGCCACAGTCCATAGGTCACACCAACTGTATTTTTCCTGTGTTTCTCCACATTCCCACTACCCTGCAATGGTGACATAAATCTTCTCTAGCTCACAGAAGGACACTCTTGCATCTGTACTATCAACCACAATTCTCATCCACCTCTGGGTTCACTGTGTTATTCAGTCTCTAGATTATTCTCTAGCTTTCTTTCAATTGACATTTACATCCCTAGACTACACTTTCCAGCCCATTCTCATTTATAAACCAGCTGCTACTCACTATAATGTGTTACCATCAACTCTATCCATTTCCACACTTTTAGAGTCAAGTTAATTAAAACTTCTACATGTATTAAGCATCAGTAGTCCTCAGCCCTCCTTTTATCTCCTAATAACCTATACTCTAGTATAGTTTTAATTCCATGTGTTTATTCTTTGTATTTAGTTCATATTAGTGAGACTGTACAATATTTGACCTTTTGTGTCTGGCTTACTTCATTTAGCATAATGTCTTCAAGATACATCCATGTTATCATATATGACCCAATTTCATTTCTTCTTACTGCAGCATAGTATTCCATCATGTGTATACATGTATAAGTTTTTGTATGGGCAGATATTTTCATTTTTCTTGGATATTGTTTTAGTTTTCCAAGCTGCTCAAGTAAATACCATGAAATAGGTTGGGTTAAACAATGGGAATTCATTTGCTCACAGTTTGAGGCTAGAAAAATATCCAAATCAAGGAGTCATCAAAATGATGCTTTCTTCCCAAAGACTGTGGCATTCTAGGACTGGCTGCTGGTAATCCTTGGAACTTAGCTTTTCTGTCACATGGCAAAGTACATGGCAGTGTCTCCTGGTCTCTCCCTTCTCTTCCAGGTAACACTGATATTCAGTTTCTTGCTTCCTGTGGTTTTCTCTCAGTCTGAATTTCACTCCATTTATAAAGGAATCCAGCAATAGGCTTAGGAACCATTCTGACTGAGGTGGGTAATACCTTAACTGAAGTAACCTCATCAAAAGGTCCTACTTACAATGGGTCACACCCACAGGAATGGATTAAATTTAAGAGCATGTTTTTTTGGGGGATACATACAGCTTCAAACCACACAGGTATTTACCTAGGAGTGGAATTTCTAGGCCATATGGTTAAACTCCATGTTTAATCTTCTGAGGAACTGTCAGGTTGTTTTCAAAAGTGGCTGCATCAGTTTACATTCCCATCAGCAGTTGCATACATTCTTTGAATAGCAATATATTTTTATATTCTTGAAATTTATTAAAACTTTTCATTTCTATATTCAATAATATAATACTTCTTAATCTTTAGGTAAAATCTAAACTAATAAAATTTTTAATTGTTTCAAAATTATAGCTTAGAATCCAAAATATTAAATGATAATTGATATTTATAATCCTGATTTTAATATCCATTTCTTCAAAAAAGGAAAAATGATTTTTTCTTTCTTGTTGGGGATTGAATCATGTCCCCTACAAAAGACATGTTCAGGTCTCAGCCCCTGGTCCTGTGTGTGTGAACCCATTTGTAAATAGGACCTTTGAAGATGCTTTTAGTTAAATTGTGTCCAACTGAATTAAGTTAGGCTTTAATATGGATTACTGAATCCTTTATAAGCAGATATAATTTAGACATAAAGAAGCCATGGAGGGGAAAGCCAGAAGCAGGAAGTCAGTGGAACCCAGAGGAGAAAGCATTGCCATGGGACAGAAAAGCGAAGGACCAAGGATTTCTGGCAGCCAGGCCCAGAACACTACAGTCTTCTGGGAGAAAGCGTTGCCTTACTGACTCCTTGATTTTGTACTTCTCCTAGCATCAACACAGTGAACCAATAAATTCCCATTGTTTATGCTAACTCATTGTATGATATTTGTTTCAGCATCCAGGAAGCTAAAACACTTATAATTCTACTTTGTAACTTTACAAATTAAAAATGAACTTCAAAAAATCTAATTCCAATCTACCTTTCATTCTGGCATTATGAGCTAATTCAATATCCTCCTCTAACATCCCACTGAAAAAATGGGAAGTCCTTGCAGTGACAAAAAGCAAAAATTATTAAATAAGTCCATCACTTATAATTTCCTTTCTTCATAAAATATGCAAAATTCTTTGTAGTTTCTATATATTTTATTGGTTATATATGTAAATAAACAACTAATCAATCATGATTTTTCTCTTAGTTATAGAAAATGTCACATTTTATTGGCTTATCTCCTGAAACAAATAGTTTAACAACTACTGTCATGGTCAGATTTTAACATACTCAGAGACACACATACACAGATTTGTAGTCAGCCCAAGATATTTTGGTGGGTCATTTATAGCTTCTCTTTACCTCTACTTTATTGATGAAATTAATATTTTTCTATTATGAGTTAAAAACAGATCAAATTCTTTTTTATGCTCTATATCAGATACTGTTTTATATATATATATAGCAAGATTTCAAATTGAATACTACTTATCTTTGTAATAAATCAACATAGATTATATATTCAGCTTTCTAATACTTTGAATTTTTTTTTCTGAAACATGGCCTTGCCTTATTCTTCGTATTTAAGACTCCTTGGGAACAGAAAAGATAAAATGGGCTATGTAATGGTCAAGGGAAATACTCTTCGTTACCTTACATTAATTGACACAGGACATGGTAAATATCATCAAAAATTATTAAACTGTACAGTCTAAATTGTAAACTATACTGTAAACCACTGAAAAATTTTAGTTGCTATATTTTACTATCTGTATAACAGTTATAACAATGATATCATCCATTAAAAAAAAAAAGTTTTTAATATGGGGTGGGGAAGCGGGAGGGAGGTTGGGTATGTGGGAG
>JAQZBX010017935.1:0-35077 GCA_029593785.1 Cabassous unicinctus | reverse complement strand
AAAATTTTGAAACTATATATGATGTAGACTTGTTCTGTCTTAATATTTTTATTATTAAGAACAATAAATATCAATATCCAATTCCAAATAGCTCCTTTTCCTGCTGCCAACTTTTCTTTATTATATTTTTGTAATCCAATAAGACAAATTTAGCCAGAAAAGGGAATTTCCTATTGAAGCATTTAAACATTCATGAAGTATACTTGCATTTGTTCTATCCTGCCATGTGTAATATCATATGTATGTAACTTGGAGGGAGCCTTTAAAAAAGTAAGAATTTCACCATTAGTCTAAAAATTCCTTCTGCTGTCTATTCTCTTAGGATTGCATTACATTTTTAAAAATTTAAACCTTTTTTTTTTTTAGATCATAATAGATTCACATGCAGGTGTAATAAATTATACAAAGAGATCTGTCCACCCAGTTTTCTCCAGTGGTAGATAACAAGTTGCAGGCTACAATACCAGAATCAGGATATTGACATTGATAATAGAAGAGATCTTGAAGAATTGCCACACAACAAGGAACCCTCTCATTGTCATTTTTTTAAAAGGAGATATGAGAATTGAACCCAGGACCTTGTATGTGTGAAACTGGCACTTATATACAATTGCTTCCCTCACATTGACTTTTATAAATACACTACTTCCCTCCCACCCAATCGCCTTCTGAATCTGTTCTCCATTCTAATTTGTCATTTCCAGAATGCTATAAAATGGAATCATATAGTATGAAATTTGAAATTAGCTTTTTTCACTTGGCAGAATTCTCTGGCAATTTATCCAGGTTGTTGTGTGTATCAATCAATCATTCCTTTTTCTGGCTGAGTAGTACTCCCTGGTTTGGATGTACTGCAGTTTGTTTAACAATTTATCTGCAGGAGGACACCTGGATTGTTTCCAGTTTGTGGTTATTACAAGTAAAACTTCTTTGTTCATCCATGCACAGGTTTTTGTGTGAGCATCAGTTTTTATTTCTTTGGGAAAATGCCCAAGAGTACAACCACTGGGTCATAGGGTGGCTGCATGCTTAGTTTTTTTTTTAAAGCAGCAGCCAAACTGTCTTCCAGAGTGGTGCAATTTTACATTCACAGTTGAAATAAATAACTGAAGCAGTTTCTCGTAGCCTTGCAAGGATTTGCTGTTGTCACTATTTTTCATTTTAGCTGTTCTGGAAAGTGTATGCGATATCTAATTGTGGTTTTAGTTTGATTTCCTGTGGCAGCTAATGATGTTGAACATCTTTCCATGTGCTTGTTCCCCATCTGTATATCCTCTTTGCTGAAATATCTCTGCTTGTCGTTTGCCCATTTTCTAACTGGATTGTTGGTTTATTTATTGTTGAGTTTTGAAAGCACTTTATACATTCTGGATAGGAGATCTTTGTTAGATAGTGTTTTACAAATATTTTCTCCCACTCTGAGACTTGTCTTTTCATCCTCTTCAGAGAAAAAATATACTAATTTTCAGGAAGTCTAATTAATTGACTTTTTTAATGGATTGTGCATTAGGGGTCAAGCCTGAGAACTCTTTGCCTAGTCTTAGATCTCTCAGATTTTTCTTTACTGTTTTCTTCTAAAAGATTTATATTTTTATATATTACATTTTTTCCCTTACCTGTATCTGTTTGCATTGCATTTTTAGTGGTTGCTCCAGGTATCACATTATATATGCAAAAGTTGTCAGAGTCTACTGGTGTCATCATTTTTCCAGTTAAAATGAAGGATAGAAAGTTTGTCTCTACATCCCTTCACCTTCTTCACTTATAATTGGCTCAAATATTTCCTATTTGTACATATACAACCACATTACATAGAGTTATGATTTTTACTTCCCCAGTGTATTAGTCAGCCAAAGGGGTGCTGATGCAAAATACGAGAAATCAGTTGGTTTTTATAAAGGGTATTTATGTGGGGTAGAGGCTTACAGTTACCAGGCCATAAAGCATAAGTTACTTCCCTCACCAAAGTCTGTTGCCACGTGTTGGAGAAAGATGGCTGTCGACAACTGCCAAGAGTTCAGGCTTCTTGGGTTCCTCTCTTCCCGGGGCTTGCTTCTCTCTGGGCTCAAGCTTGCTTCTCTCCACAAGGCCAGCTGTAGACTATCAGGTGAATGGCTCTTTTCCAGTGGCCTTCTCTCCTTCCTCATGACCAAGCTCCTTTGTGTGCTTACTTCCCTGGGCTCCAGCATTAAAAATTCAGCATCAGAACTCCAACTCAAAACTCCAACTAACTCTTCTGCTCTGCCATGTAGTTTTATCTCTGAGTTCCCACTCACCAATGGGTGGGGACACAACGTCCTACTGATGTGGCCCAATCAAAGCCCTAATCAAAACTTAATCACGCCCAGAGGAACAGATCAGTTTACAAACATAATCCAATATCTATTTTTGGAATTCACAAATAATGCCAAACTGCTATACCCAGTCAAACATAATTAAGCTAACTCAGGAGGAGCGGGGAAAAATCTATTGTATTTACCCATATCTTCTGTTACTTTGTTCTTTCTTCTTTCTGGATGTTCCAAAGATTCTTTTATTATTTTCATTCCATTTCGAGAACTTCACTGAGCAATTTTTTACGGGTAGATCTAATGGTGACAAACTCTCCTGGTTTTCCTTCATCTGAGAATGTCTTGACTTCTTCATTGCTGATCGTAGGATTCTGGGTTAGCAGTTCTTTTCTTTCAGTACTTGCAATATATTGTGCTACTTCCTTTGGTTTTTATGGTTTCTTATGAAGAATCCCCTATTATTAAGAATGTTTTCCTCTCTATATAAGGCATTATTTCTCTCTCACTGCTTTCAAGATGTTTTCTTGGTCTTTTGTTTTCAAAAGATTGACTATGATGTGTTTTGGTTTGAATTTCATTTTCAGGCTTCACAAGCATCTTGAATTTGTAGGTTTAGGTCTTTTGCCAAATTTGGGGGGTTTTCTTCAAGCCATTATTTGAATATTTTTTTCAGCCCCAACCTCTTTCTCTTCTCATTCCTGTACTCTGATGACATTAATGTTAGATCTTTTGTTTATATAGAGTCCCACAAGTGTCTCAGGGTCTGTTCATTTTCTTTTTTTTTTTGGCTATTTCTTCCATGTTGTTCATACTGGGGAATTTCTAGTATTTTATCTTTCATCTTTTAGTTCACTAAATCTTTCCTCTGTCCCCTCCATTCTGTTGGTGAACCCATCAACAGAGGGTTTTGTTTTGTTTTTGTTTTTGGTTATTGTATTTTCCAGTGCTAAATTTTCCTTTTTTTTTCTTTATTTTAATATTTTCTATTTCTTTACTGGAGCTGTCTATTTTCTCGTTTGTTTCAAGGGTACTCATAATTGCTTAATGAAGCATTTTTATGATAATTCAGATAACTGCAGCAACCCTGCCATCTTGATGTTAACATTTTCTCATTTAGTTAAGATTTTTCTAGTTCTTGGACTGATAAATGATTTACTATCAAAACCTGGGCATTTTGGTATTATGTTTTGACTGTAGATCTTATTTCAAATTCCTGTTTTAGCTGGCTTAATCTGACACCTCTCTGGCAGGGGAAGTGGGAGTGTGTGCCTTGTTATTGCCAGGTGGGTTAGAATTCCAGGTTTCCCACCTCGCCTCCTCTGACCCTGACAAAAGGCTCCACAACACTGTTAGGAGGTGTGAGGTGGGAGTTTTGACTCCCTGCTAGCCTCCACTGTGACATCCCTGACTGGAGTGGAGGGCAGGGCCTTGTTACTGGTCCCTGAGTGACCTCCAGTGACCACTGGGAGGGAGGACGAGTGTCTCGTTACCTCCGTCAGGCTGGCAATGAGAGTCCTGCCGCCCCACTAGACCTCCTCTGGCACCCACGCCAGTAGTGAGGGTGAAAGTGGGGTGGGGGTCCAGTCTCCCCATGTGATTCCACTGATGCTACAGGAATGGGGGCTCACTGCCACCTGGTGGGCATGGAAACCCTGGCTCCCTCATCAACCTCCTCTGACTGTCCCACTCTTGTGGGAGCACAGATTAGGGTCCCTCATCCCCTAAAACAATCTAGTAAGGGGAGAAGTCCTAGTGCTGCACCTGGTCTTTGCAGTCAGAGATGGGGATGAGGTCACAGTTTTTTTTGTGGGGTTTGGCTGGAATAGAGCAATTATTATCTAAAAGATTTCTGTCTTGCTGGACTTTACCTTTCCTGGTCCAATGGACAGAGAAAGTCAGCTTTAGTTGGTGCATTTTCTGTCTGGGCCCATTAGCATTTCCAAATTGCTGACTCTTCTGCTCCAAACCTTGGATGTATGAGGCAAAAAAGAAAATCTGGAGAACTCACCTCCATGTTGTTCCTCAGATTTTGAGGACCCTAGACAGTCTGTCCTCTTCTCTCCACCTTTCAGAGACTTTTTATATCTGTTTTATATGCAATTTCTAGGAACTTTAGTTGTACGTAGCAGGAAGAATATGGAAAAGTATGTCTACTCCATCTTCCTAGAGCTGAAAGTCTACATTTTAAGCATCTGATATACAATATCCAGAATTAGTATTTTGGACCATTTCTGGTGGGTGGGCAGTTACACACACATGTTGATGTTTAGATCTAATACACATATGAGGCATGAACCCTTCTGTCTTCATTTCATTACTCACTTGTTCATACTCCCCTGCATGAAAATCTAATTCAGAAATTCTACATTGTTTTAATTAGGGTGCTGTTCTTGTTGTGGTAGTAGTTGAACTAGTCGAGTGAAACTCATGCCAGGTGTTTCTGAAGTCATCTTTGATTTCCTTCCTCCTTCCCTGGCCCCTATAGCACCTGTCTGGAAAGCATGCAGTTCAGCCTTTCTCTGAATAGAATCGGGCAATCTTGGAGCTTGAAAGACCTAATTAAATTCCCATATAAAGAAATTGAAGCTACAGCAAGCATCAGACCTCAGTTGCTCCGATTTCCCATCCAGTGATCACTCCAACATTGGAAAGGTGTTTCTAGAAGAGACATAAAGCAGGCAATATTGAAACTCCTGCAATAGGAGAATAAAAAATGGACAGTAAAGTATAAGTATACATGTGATATATGTGCCTGGATAATGATTAGCTAGTGGGGTACCTCAGCCTAGAGCAAGGATTTGGGAGGTTGAAAGGGATGTGTTTGCATCCCAGATCTTCCATCTAAGAGCTCTAGGACCTGCATGGATTATCTAGCATTTCTGAGCCTCAGTTTCTTTATCTACAGGTCTGTGGTCCCATATGGTTAAAATTCATAACAGCATTCCATGGTGCCTTCCACAAAATATATAGTAAATGAGATGATTTTCCTCAAATTCAGATTTCCAACAAATTTTGTTCTTGGATAGATTAAATGGCACACTGGCCCTCACCACATGCCAGCCACTCTAAAAATATTTGCATAAGCAGGTAATCCTGCAAAGACCATGTGTGGGAAACTATTAGAATCTACTTTAACAGGCGAGTCTGGGAGAGGCAAAGAGACCTGCCCAACACTGCCCAATCTGTCAGACCCTAATATCTCCACTTGAAACCTCCTAAAGCAGCACACAGGAGCACAAACTGAAGAATGGCAAGTATATTTGCTTCAGAAGCCTTAATTGCTAAAATTGACCTCATTCTCATGTTATAAAAAGCAAATCCATTTGGCTCCTTAAAAAAAAATCCAAACCTGTGTGATAATATAGACAAGTTATACAGAGACACCTGTCACCCTTTAGTCTATGTTTGTCTGGTCCTGGTTCAGTTCTTTGGATGTAATTTGTATACAGGCTTAAAAACAGTTTCCCAAGTGATGAAAGAGAAACAAACAGTGGTTATTTGGAACTCTAATCACAAATCTGCCTGCTTTCCCCTTTCCCAACAAACACCTATAAAGTACTTTGGCTTGCACCAAAGACTTTCTTTTACTATCCAAATGAATTAAAAAAACAAAACAAAACAAAACAAAAAACTCTCTTTTCAAATGAAAATACAGATATCATGCCAGCAAAAGAAAAAAATCAACTTGATTTGCTTGGCAGCTGGCCGCTGAATCCAAATGGCCAAGTGCCAAGCATCTTGTCATTTTCTAAATCGCACAGGAAGAGAAACAATTTTCTTTCTAAACATACATGCCCTTTCTTATTAAAAATGTGTCTCAGGAATAAATTAATTATTGTTGTGAAACACAATTTCATCCCACTCAGCAATCATCTGGAAACCTCAAGAGAAACAAACATAGAACTGCCAAGAGTTGGTGTTTGGCTTTAATAAGGCCATGGCTATTTGACTGCTAGTTCATGCTTCACAGCAAAATGGTCTAAGTGGAGTCAATGTCCCATTCTCAATTTAACACTTGCTTTTTCACTTAATAAACTTAACTGAAAAGAAAGGATTTTTCCTTGTGTTTTTTGGAAAATGCTTCATAGAAACAAAATATGTATTGGAAAATAATTCACTGCGATGAGTTATCTCAGTGCAGTTGCAGTGAATGGTTCTTAGTCTTTTGGAGTATATTTAAATATACTATACATACATATGCACTATATAGTCTAGTTCAATTCTGTTTTTAACTACTTTAATTTCATAAACAAAAGAATTCTTACAACAGTAATGTTCTAAAATAAATATGATTAATGCAGTGCTTCAAAAATAATTATTGTATACAATGGAGCTCTTCTGTGTGGAGGTAAATGAGCACAGTGAAAGAGGAGAACAACAAAGGAATGCCATGGCTTGGGACCTCAAGAATTATTTTATAATAGAGCCAAACCAGGAGCAGTGGGAAGAGAGGCCAGATTAGATGACACCACCTGGAGAGTAAACTACCTCAACAAAATGAAAACTCAAAGTTTAGACTTAACATCAACAGAATCAGGTAGGTCATAAAATATTAATATTATCTTTGTCCAGTCGGTTTTTTGTTGTTGGTGTTTTTTTTTTTTTTTTTAGGAGGCCCTGGAGATTGAACCTGGGACCTCGTACATGTGAGGCAGGTACTCAACCACTGATTAACACCCACTCCACTCTCCAGTTTTATTATCAAGAATATGCATGGTGGAAAGAGTTGGGGAGTATGCTCTTATTTTCTATACCCTGAAGTATATTATATTTCACTGCAATGGATTTTTTTCCTCAAATAAGTGTAGAACTTGACTCCACCAGGACCCAGAATATTCTTTGTGAGAAAATTTTTGACTACATATCCTGTGTGCTTCTTCCTGCCTTTCCTTCTTCCTCTAAGAAGAGCCAACACAGCCCAACTCACTCTGTAACCATCCCCTGCTCTGATGGAGAGAAAAGAACAGACACAAAACATAGCCTTGGCATAAATGTCCCAGGGATTCTCTGCTCCTTGAGCCTTTTAGCCCCTGGAAAGAAAGCATCCTTACATTTTGGGGGTTTTCAGAGAACTTAACCCAATATTCTCCCTGCCAGGTCCTTTTGACAGGCCACCCTGGTTTCTAAAACAGATTCTCTCTTTTTTAATCACGTCCTTACTCTCTTCCCTAATGTTAAAAGAAATAAAACCAACAGAGTTGCTATGGCTGAGAGATTTAAAATGGAGTCAGGAGGTCATTCTGGAGGTTACTCTTAGCAGGTCTCAGCCAGATGTCACAAACTGTCAAAGAAGGCAAAGCCTCAAGCAACAATGTACCTCAAAACCCCGAGGACATCTGGATCATAAGACAATTCACAAGATAACTCAGTTAACTGTCTAAGTGAAAGACATTTAGAGCGCCCCCAAATACCCACCAAACACAAACAAACAACTTATGCAATCTTCTTCTCTTCCTTTAAAAATGCTTGCCTGGAAATGCCAAGACTGGGGCACGATTTGGCTGGCTACCTGAATCTGTGCTCCTCAAATTAGAGTTGACCCCAAATAAATGCCTTTATTGTCTAGCAGCTTAATTATTTCTTGGTTGACACTAAGAATCCAAGAACATAGAAAAAATGAACTACTAACTTGAAACACATGTAATTATCATGGTATTAATATTAATAGATTCTGTGAAAATTAATAATTTACCATTTTTATAGACTTATGTTATTGGTTCTTTTAAAAAATCTCACAGAACATTAGTATTACTTTGCACATTCAATTCATATTCAGATTTATATGCATATTTGCTTTTTTGTGCACTTCATTACTTTTTGCATCTCAGATCTTGAAGTCCATAAGATCATCATTCCTTGGTTCTTGCTATACATCTGTTAGACCAGTCCTGTCCAATCTGGTAGCAACTAGTCATTAGTGGTAATTTAAACTTAAATAATTAAAACTGAACAAAATGAAAAGTTCAGTTCCCCAGTGATCCTAGCCACATGTCAATTGCTTGAGAGACACATGTGGCTAGTGGCTGCTTTTCCATTTCTGTTGGACAGTGCTGCTTTAGAATCTTATTAATGAGGATGTGAACAGGGCATGCTCTCTGTTTGTTTATCCAGAAATGACCTTATTTTGCAAAGACATTCTGAAAAATATTTTCATGAGTATAGAATTCTTGGCTGACCTGCTGCCCTTGGACCTAATCAGGTATTGCTAGTGCAATCAGGTAGCTTGAGAGTCAAGGGTCAGCTTTCCTTTCCTTAAGTCTGACCCTGCTAGATCCCTGTGTGCAGCCCCCAAATCTGATGGGCACTAGGGACCCAGCCCTGCATGTTACTGCTCCTGGATCTGTTAGCTTCTTGTGCAGGATCCTTATCCCTTGATAGGGAGGACCACATCCATTATTCCCATAACTTCCTGATCTCCATGGAGATAATGTTCCAAATACTTGCAGCATGGAGGAGAAATGGTAATTAAAGTTAGTTTATAAACTTCTCTGTGTGACTCAAATTCCTGTATTGAAAACAGCCAAAGAAGCATACTGATATCCATTATAGCTTGCTTTATAGATTTGAGATCCCTATGGTATCCCCATCTAACTAACTCCACCAAGGTAGACATGATGAGAGATTAAATGACTTGGGTATTTACTGTGTGCCAGGGTCTGTGCTAAGCCCTTTGCATGGGTTGGTTGAAATAATTTACAAAATTTTTCTTCAAAATGTCTAAAAATCACAAACCCTCTGTACCCCACCAAGCAACAACTTTTTATTAGAAAAATATATGAACATATTAACATAGCCTTGTACTGGGAATATGACTTTGAATTCATTACCTTAAAATACTCTTTCCAATCCTGTCTCTAAAAGTGACTCAGCAATGATGCAATCCTCTTTTCCAACAAGACTCATGAGAAACATTCTCTTATGTGTCCCGGGATTCAGATTTGGGTTTCTAATGCTTTTTTAGGTAGAAGGAGAAATCCTGGGATGGACTCTTGAAAACAGTCATTTCTGTCCCCAAAAATGAGGAGGTTTAGGTTGGTTCTGAGAGTCACATAAAATAACTCAGCAGATAGCATGTCAACAGCTTGGCAAAATTATGTCCCAAAAGGGCAGCTCGTGTCACCTGGAGCACAAAGCCACCGGATGACCATCTGCCAGGTGGAAACGTGGTAACCAGGATTTCAAAGGGAAAAGCGTGTTCTGAAAAAAACCTTGAGGGAGGAGGGAAGCCCAGCCCAAGGAACTCGGGCGTCCATACATCAGAGGATGGTGGAGAATCAACCGGTCCACATGCCGGCTGAGACCACCCTCATCAGCATGAGAGCTTGCAGTCTGGCTGGTCTGAGTGGATATTCTTTGCATTCTGGGTGTGACACATAAATAAAACCTACAGGAGGTTGTCTTCCTTTCCTGGGGTTGCTGTAACAAAGCACCACATCCTGGGTGCCTTAAAATAATAGAAATCCATTGTCTCCCAGTTCTGGAGGCAAGAAGTCCAAATCAAGGTGCTGGCAAGGCCATGGGGAGAAGCTTTTCTTGCCTTTTCTGGATTCTGGTGTTCATCCAGCAATCCTTGGGGTTTCTTGGCTGGTGAATGCATCACTGCAGTATCTACCCCAGTCATTACATGGCCTTTCCCTTGTGTCCGTCTGTCTCTTTGTCCCAATTTCCCTCTTCTTATAAAGACAACAGTCATATTGGATTAAGGCCACCTTAAGCCAGCTTGTCCTCATCTTAACTTACATCTTCAAAGATGCTCTTCACAAATAAGGTCACATTTATGGGAACAGGGGCTAGGACTTGAACATATCTTTTTAGAGGACACAGTTCAATGCATAACAAATGTATAATTTTAAGTATTGTAGCAACCTCAACAAATTAGGAACATTAGAAACAAGAAAAATTATTCTGAACCCATGTTATCAAGAATTTTGCAATAAATTGAGTATAAATGCCACAAAGATTTTTGTAGTACTCAGAATGTTTTTTTTCCTGCTTTTTTAAGCTTAGTTTAAACTTTTAAGAAAAGCTGATACATTAAACATATAGCTAATAAAAATGTTTAAGATAATTTGATTAAGAGTTCAGTCTGCCTGAGTATATTTTATTTACAATGTACAATTTAGTTTATATGTTGTGAAATGAGTAGACTATTTAAGTGTTTAGAAAAATTCAATTCCATAGATATGTAATATATGTAATACATACTGAATATTAATGAAAGCACAAGTAGAAGAGTATATCTCTATGCACACGAATGATCCTCAGAATCATTGAAAGTATAAATCTGACAACAGTGGGTAAAAAGTCTAGGGTGAGTGTTTATGCACCTGGGCAGGATAATCAGCTAGATTTAAAAATATATAAATCGTATCTTGAAAGATTGAAACAAACCACTAATGTAGCCATGGATTAGATTTACTTGCTGCACGATATGGGAGCAAGTTAATAGGTGGACTGTCAAGCCCTGCATTTGTGCTGCAGTCTGTCAGTAATTAATTATCTGTGTGACATTTATCATAGCCATGAAGGTTTTTGCGCTCATTTTCTGACCTGTGGAAACAGGGATAATTATATCTATCTTACCTAATTGGATTGTTTTAAGAATTAAAGTGAGATATTCTATTAGTGGTACAAAGTACTACATGCAGTTTCAGAGCTTCTATTTTTAAAAAAGTTCTTAATTACTGGGTAGATTATAAAATATCATTTTTCATATCTAAAGGCAAATAGAGACCTGAGATCAGAGCATTTTTGTTTACAAAGTGAATGATAAACTCTGAAGCCAGCATCTCATTCTATTAACAAAAATGATACAATAAAGTGAAAATATATTATTTTGGATTATAATCAAAGTATGGTCAATTTATCATATTACTAATAATTTTTATATTATATATGAAGCAGCATTTCAGGATATTTTCCATGCCATTTAATTATCACACAAATCCTGCGACGAGTCCCAGTAATATAGGAACTCCAATGCCTAGCCTTCCTAAAACACCATCTATATTTTCGCTATGATTCTGAGAATAAAAATTGCTTTTATAAAAACTTGATTCTTCCTTTGAATGTAAATTTGCTAAAACAGTGCTTATGAATCAAAAATTGGTAGTAATCATATGTAGGGTTAGGTAGCTGTAATATTGTTACTCAGCTGAAGAGGAAATTATTTTCATTCTGCACCATTTCTATTAATGTCCCAGAAATTGTAAATGTGCTCATGGGCTCTGGCATAGTCACTGATTCACATCCAACAAAAGCCATTTCGCCAAACACATTTTATGCAAACGATTTAATTTTGATCACATTCTTTCTCATTCTTTCCTCCATATTATCCTCACTCTGAGTCAGATTTTGAGAAAGGAAAAGAGACAATCAGAACCTATTGAAAATGGATTGTAAAGCAATAGATTAAGCAACCAACTAAGCATGTTTTGATTTAAAAATGTGTCCATTTCTTTCTCCTCATTTGAAGAATAATCCACTTGTGTTTTCAGGGCTTCTTTATACTAAATGAAAAAATGTATCAATCATCATATTTGTCTTCTTTGAAGTCAAAGACCATAAATTTAATATTTTAAAAATTTCACTGAAACCAATTATCTATCAAATGCTCTTTTTGAAAGAATGTGAAAAAAGTTACAGAAGTACTGGTGACTCTAGACAAACAATATTAAGTATCCCAATATATTTTACTACACTGTTAATTAATACTGGGAAGATTGAAAGTGGGCTTTGTTTCATAGTGGACCCAATAATGTCTGTAAATAATATGTATATTCCCTTTTTTATTTAAAATATAGTTTGGGGAATTATTATCTTTTACCTTTTACTTTACAGAAGGATTCTACTTGGATCTGGAATCTATGTAATTAAATAGTGCTTAGGAATCCAGCTCTCTTAAGAAAAAACATGTTTAACTAATTTTGAGTACACAGCAACCATTCAACAAATAACTTACCAACTGTTAAATTATTGTAGCCTGGCAAAGTTTTAAACAGCTACATTCATATGTACTTTGTAGTAAACATTAAATATTTACCTATAGTCTTTCATTTTGCATTGGATAATTTAAATACTATTATACAAAAGTTAACAGATCACAATATTCTCCATATATACAGAAGGGGTAAAATAATACACACACCACTACAGAAAGTATGCATCCGCATATTTTATATTTTGGAAAAAAATCGATATACTTCCATAATTCAAATCTCATTCAACTTCTCTTAAAATATTTTCCTAATTTAATTCAAAAATGCTATTTTATTCACAAATAAACAGATAGCATTTACAAATCAGTAAGGGACACTGGGTAATGCATCATTGCAATGGGTGCAATTTGTTGTCTCTCTATGGCAGAGAGCAGAGTGCAGTGGAGTTCACTTTCTAGAAATCTGAAAAATTCAAGCTATCAAAGTGATGAATTTTTCCGGGACATAAGACCATCATTTGTAAAATGTGCAGTGTTTTCACGATGTTTACCTTCAGTTTATGCATTATGCTGAATTCTCCTACAACCTACACAGGACCAAGGAGAATAAGTATGCCTAGCATATTGAGATCTTTAAAATCTTCTTCATTCATTCAAAGAAACATCAAGATAGAACCAGGACTGGGGTGGCCCCTGCCTGCTAGGACATGCCCTGATGTAACTAATTGAGTGTGGGCGGAACCGGCGACTTGTTTCTACCCCATAGAATACAGCAAAAGGGATGCACTGCCACTCCCATCATTACATTACATTACATTATAGGAGGCTCCCTCTTGCTCGAAGGCTCGCTCTAGTGTCTCTCTCCTTGGCTGGCTTGGAAGAAGCAAGCTACCGTGAATCCCAAAGCACGAGGCAACTGAGTGCTGCCAACCACCATCCGAACCAGGAGAAACCAGCCAGATGAGAACCAGCCCTGGCCAACACTTGACTGCAGCCTTGCATAAGACCCTGTGCAGCCATGCTCAGCCCCCGACCCACAGAAACTGTGAGATAATAAATATACGTTGTATTAAGTTTGTGGCAATGTGTTACACCTTATAGAAAAGTAATACAAATACCATAAGAAAAGACAATTTTTTTTGAGAAAAGACAATATAAAGAATATCTTCTTTCATTCCTTAAAAAGCACACAGAAAAGGAGGTGTACACTCAAGGATAATAGCAGAGTTAATGTCCTGACTTGGCCAGAGTAAGTAATCTAATTAATACTTGGCTGGCACAGGACAGATGGGGTGTGGACAGTGAAGCATCTTTTTACTTTAATGGGCTTATAGAATGCAAACGGTGGCTGCATCTAATTATCTAAGGACTGCTGCCCCAAGAGAAGTTATCAGAAAAGTTTACATAGTTAATATGAATTCCTTCTCACCTACTATGTGTATGTACTTGAATATGACATGAACCCAATAGTACCGTCTGTTGATTTGGGGTGCTGTATGACAGATTGACCCATAATCCTAGAAACATGCCAAGAACAAAAGATTTAGTTTGGATCATATCATCTGCATCTGTCCTTAGCCTGAGTATCTTTCTCCTGATATTCCAAATAGTAACTAGATGAGATGGTAATTCAGATAAAGTTTTGTCTAGGTGTGTTCAAAATTTTGGAAGGGAAATGGAGAACTTCGGTTTAAAATGTGATTTTTTTCCTAGTAAATGAGGAGACAGTCACAGGAAATCAAAGGAGTGTTGTGGTAACTTTCAGAGAAAGAGAATACAGATTTATAAAGAAAAACTGACCTTATCACTCCATATTGAAGGGAAATAAATTGAGGATTATGTTTCATTCAGATGTGCACGAGAATACATTTGCAGTGTTAAGTATAGTGTACATATGTGGGCACAAATCTAATTAGAAAATACACATTTTTGTGAGATCGATGGGATGTGCACAGTATTATAATTTACAAAGACCACTATTACAAATTCCAAAGAAAAATAAGCAAGTTATCACCCACTGAAATCCTTTACACATTTTGTTATTTAGGCATTTTCTGTTCTATAATTGAAATCAATACTACAATTTCAGAACTGACATTCAATACTAATTTCATCACTAAAATGTATCCAAAGTGATTTAGAAAGCCAAATAGTAAAAGGAATCAACTTTAAAAAGTGTTGTTGTTTTTCCAGGTCCCTAATACATTTTTAGCCATTGGGCTCTGGTTCACAGGTAAAAGGAAACCCAGCAAGCCATCTGAGAAGCATTTCCTGTTTTACAAAGATCAGCAGGGAACTGATCAAGGGACCACAGCACAGGTTTTCACAAAACACAAAACAGGAAAGTCCAACTCTAACGTTTACCCATAAATAAAACTTCTTTGTTGCCTTTTTTAAGAGAATAAGGTCGCAGCTCAAAGCTTTGTTCTCATTTAAAAGTTAGTCATTATGCAAATTACATTTCAGTTTTAGAAGATCAGGTGTGAACATTCAGAAACTGCCAGCCAGCGATCGATGACCGCATTTAACGCACAGTTACATAAATAGACCAGGAAGGAGCAGGCATCCCCAAGCGGACCTCCGGCAGCCTCCGCTGCACACTCACTACAGATACTGGAAGGACAGGAGCTGGGGGATCATCCGCGAGAGCCCCTGGCTTGGCCAGAAAGTCACACTGTCCGTGTACAAGTCAAGCACAGCTACCTGTCAGAAGAAATACTCTTTCTGACTTTCGCTGACTGTATTTTGCACATTGAGTTCGCTTTTCAGAGCAGTCTCAGCATGGTCTCCCTTCCGTGGAATGCCGGACTCATTTTTTAGGTGTAGCCACCTCTGTTGATACATGCGTATGGCTATGGCAGTGATGCAAAGGAAGATAAATATCACAACTGCAATCACACCTAAGGACGGAAGGGAAAGGAAAAGTACAAGGTCAGAAGACAAATCACCAACTTTGGCCTCACTGATATTATGATTAGCCAGGATAAGAGAGAATAACTAATTTGAATATTCATTAATGTGTTAGGTATTTTGGATCTCATTTGGGAACAAACAATAGAGTGGCTTTAATTATTTTTATGTTTCAAAATATGACATTGCTTATAAAAGAGATATCCAATCGCAGAGTCAGGGACTAGTAAATTTCAGTTATGGAGATCAGGCCAAATGATTATAAAAATACTCTTCCCATTACCCTAACAGGACATGCAGACATTTATGGATGCGATTGACCACTTTTAACCCTGGCTTTTCTATTTCTTTTGTCAAGATCAGTGGCATCCTAGAATAACTTCTATCTTTAGCCATTATCTGAAAAGATCAAAATTATTTGAATAATGCACCCAATACATTCCACAACCTTCCTATCAGCAACACCACTGTAAATGCGATTTTTACAAATGCTCATGTCTGTCTGTCTCTTAGTCTGTCTATGCATCTGTCCATCTACAATTGGTGTCCTTGGTAAGAAACCTTCTGTGATCTCTAGTTTACCAGATTGGAATATATTTTTAGGCTAATTCTCCTTTCATATACAATTCACTTTGCAAAAGAGAAAACAGTAAGGAAAAATGCAAAACATAGAAAATCCATCTCTTGGGATAATCCTTTAAACAGATAAAATGCTTTCCCCATGGGTGCAGTTTGTCATCAGTTAGACAAAGGATCTGGAACCTGATGCTGAGTAATATGCTGAAGGCCAGTATATTCACTAACTATTTTAACCATTTTAATAACCAGCTCAGTGCAAAGATCAAAGGCAGATTCAACTGACTTGCGTGCCCAGGAAACTACCTCCGTCACATCCCTGAACTGGAGACCTTCAGTATTCTTGTTTGCCAACACACTCAGGAGTCAAGTAGGATTTCTCAGGTGAATAACATTGGTGCATTTACTTTGTAAATCTTGCCAATTATATCTAGCTAAATGCAATAAAATTCCAAAGACCATATTTTTCTTGTATCATCAAACTATTATCTTTGTTCTCTATGATGAAGGGGCACCAACTTGGATATTTTGCAAATTTTTTAGACTTGGATTCCTATTTTGAAAATATTGACCAAATTTAAGCTGATTTATTTTAAATTAGTTTTTGGATTACAATGAAGTCTCCTCAATAAAAATAAATTAGGAATGATCCAGGATTTGGTTTAATTTCAGTATGATACAAAAGTATTCCTTGTAGATGTGCATTATTAATACCATTTAATTTTTAATTTTTCATCAAGTTGTAACATAGGGGTCATATTATATGTATTTTTATAACTCATAAAAAAGCAGCAGCATTAGGAATGGAAATGTTAACATCATTACAGAGATTTGGTCAGCACTCTAAAATGTCTGATTACTTTACTAAATCTTTGGAGAAAATTGGTGCCTTAATGAATGTGAGTGAAATAAATTGATTCAATCTGATCAGATCCACAACAAACATGAACACTGGGCATCCAGTGCTGTCCTTCAGCTCTATGAGCAACTACCTTAGGTTTGGGTGGTAATGGAAAAGAATACCAGTTTATTGCATATGTAACTGACTCACATTTCAATAATCTAATTAAATGAAGCAAAACATTCTTTAGAATGATAAGTATGGTGGATGAAAATACAAATACAAGAATGTTCCTCTATTACAAGGTGTTAAGATTATGGCAGTACATGGGGAAAACTCAACTAATGTAATGTACAGGCTATAGTTAACAGTAATATTGTAATATTTTTGTAGCAAAGACAAAGAAGATACTATATCAATGTTAAGATAAAAAAGAATATAGGATTTAGTTTTATGAGATATAAATATGATCAAGCATATTCTTCTCTAAATTTTCTTCAACAAGGAGACCTTGTTCATGTCAATTATCCAATCTGTGTTCATTTATTTATTTTTCTGAATACTGGAAAAACAATTAAGTTTGTTTTTAGGGTTAAATAAGATAAATGTGCATGTACAGAATTCTTGGAGTAATGCTTCCATGATTTGTTGAGTTGCCCTTTGTTATTTTATTTTTTTGAAGTTGAAATAAAATTTACTAATTTTAAAAAAAGAATGATAAGGAAGAAGAATCACTATTCATCATTTGAGCTAGACCATGATAAATTCTGTCTCAGAATATATTATTTGTATTGCCAGGAAGATATATTTAAAATGCATTTACTTCTTCAGTTCAAAATGCCCATGAACCATTCAGTCCATCAGCTCAGCATATTTAAAATTAAGATTTACAATAAGGCATGTATTGAGAGAAACATCTAAATCATGAAAATTGATATTTTCTTAAAAATTTTAAAACTATGCTTCCGGTAATTTATCTTAGGCTTAACTGCTTTTTACATAACTACTTATAGAGTCAGTGATCTATCAATGGGGGCATGAAAATGTTATTTTACTTTTAAAATATATGAAATATGCCCTGAGGAATTCTAATGGCTATTTTCAAATGTAGATCTTCTCATTATTACATGGTTTTCAGCTATTCCTTAAAAATTGTTTCAGTAAGATTATCAGTTCCTTCCCTAAGCCTCTTCAGACGGGTTCACTTCAATTCAGTGAAGTTCCATCAGAATATCAGTAAATATATTTACAGCATGCCATAGACTTCACTAATCAGTACTGGTTCTTAGAGATACTTTTTCGATTATGCTAACAGTTATAATAATGACAAGAATGAGGTCATTCATGCATGGCCCTGTTACCTCCGATTATAGCAGAGTCACTTCTGTCTGCATTAACTAAGGGCTCTCCCTCATCTGTTGGTCCAGAACGACCTACAGTAGAAAAGGGAAGAACGACAGAGGCAAGTAGAAAAAAGGACTTCTGAGAAATGCATAAGCATTTAAACGAACAGCAGACAACTGCAATGATAGAAACGAACATGAAACTAAGAACACAGAAAAAAAGAGAGACAGAGAAACTGAGAAAGACAGAGAGTGAGAGACAAAAAAGTTGAACAACAACAAAAAAAAACACAGAAGACTTTTGGAAGATTGGGAGCATAGCCGTGGAGGTACCACGCACCTGAGCTACCTGCGAGCCGCCGAGTCAATTCCGGAGCAGGGGAGCCGGGCCCTGCCCCAGCCCCGCAGCGGGACGCGGCGGCCACGTGGCCGCGGATAGTGACACCCGGAGGGCCACCGAGCAGCAGCGCCGCCTTCAGAGGAGCGGCCCGGCCAAAGCGCACAGCGGAGAGGCATCCGGTGAAGCCCTGCGCTCCTGCACGCCGCGTATCCGCGTCAGCGCCTGGGGGATCTGCGGGCACAGGAAGCAGGACACAACTGGTTATAGGTCAGAAATACGCAACATCTCTACAACAGCAGTGTTGAAACTCCTTCGAATCCTTTGTAATTTCATCGTTATGAAAAAGCAGACAGAGCCATTACCTGTTGGCCTAGTTAAGAACAGTGTGTTAGAGGTTTAGCCAGTTCACATGCAGATGTAACTCTGCAATGAGTCAACAAAGCTTCTCTAGATGCAGCCATGGGGTATCAATGGACGATATCCTCTGCCATTTCACTTTTTCAAAAGATCAGTAGAATGCATCCTTTGAAGGGATTTGTGGCCAATAATCTAGGGAGTTACAACAGACTGTCTTCTGGATATGAGGCCAACAGTGCTCTGGAAGTCCCTTCTGTCATTATCCCCCACATTTTACACTTGTCTTGCTCAGTGTTCTCACATCCCAGAGGCTGGGATGACCACACATCTGTGGTCACATCATCACATCATCACATCATCTTCACAGCAGATAAAGCAGCCAGAACTTCTTACCAGACTTCCTCTCCTCCCCTTCACTTGTGGTTTCTCTGCCCACTTCCCATAAATCATGTCCTCCCTCCACCATCTTGCCTCCAATAATCAGCCCAAGTTCACCAAGTTTATTAAACAATTGTTGGAAAGTAAAGACTGACCCAGAGACCAGAAAGTCAATTTATTAATTTCAGTGATGATTACATTCTGCCTTCCACTCGCTTAAAAGGCATGAATCCTGAACAAGGGACTTGGTTGTAGAATTCAAATGTTTATATATGTCAGGCTAAGAAGCCTCCACTTACCTAACAGAGGAAACCATGTGGATATGATGACAGGACTTTCATCTGTTGCTAAATCCCTCCACACTTCACAGTGCTTAAATGGGCATGTGGACTCTCCTTTATCTAAGTACCATCCCATAGCTACCAAGAATTTACCAAACTTCTTCCATCTGCTAGCAAAAGGCTAAGCAACTTTCATAAGTTACTACTTAGTCCTTGCAGCAGCTTTATGCATGTTATTATACCTATTTTATAACGAGGAGCCTAAAGTTCTGAAGTTAGTAACCTAGGACTTTAGTAAACTAATGCCATTCAATTGGTAAGTGCATATTCAATCTCGTTTCTGGACAGGATAGTCTTTCTTTTGTTCTGTTAATATCTTTCAGACATGTCCATAATTGTTCACATTGGCTGATAAATGGGGATCATTATACTAGTCTTTCTACATGGATGTCTGCATGTACATTTCCATAGTATATTTGAATGTATTATGGAACTATTTTTTCATTGACTGAACAATGGACCTTTAAGTTCAACTGAATTCTAACTACTAATTCAGTCTTTATGTTGTAGTTAACCAGAGGACAACCTTTATTTCCTTTCAGTTCAAGTTTTTGAGAGGCACTTCTCTATTGTCTCCATTTCCTGACAGCATATTATAAATAGCAATAAACAATTTTGATCAGATATGTTTTGTGGTAGAGAGCAAGGGGAAAAGGGATATTAATATAAATATAAAGGAGAGTGAGGATTTAGAGCAGCTCAGAGACTTGCCTGTTGCTGGAAAGCTAGGAACCAGTGCATATGAACTCTGGAGCCGGAACCCGTTACCACACTGCCTTCCAGCCTCACCCCCACATCAGTTACAGAATGCCACACTCCCTGGATTATCCATCTATTTGACATATGGATGGAAAGTCCCTAGTGAACAGTCTTTTATTCATGTCTCCCCATAGCCCTTAGTTTAGAATCTCTTACATAGGATGCACACAATATATGTTCTTATTAAGAATAAATTTATCCCAATCACCATACAACTTACCCTTCTGTGGATACGATTTTGTCAACTGAAACCATTTTTACAATCTGGCACTCCCAAGGAGTGGTCTGACAAGTGAAGAGGACCCTCCTTGTCATAAAAGTTTATTTGCATTGGCTCAAGCTAAAAATACTGTTCCATATTTGATTGCCATCTGATGCTACTGACTGTCATTGAGTTACAAAGTAGCCAAAGATTTCCTCCTTCTCAATATAGTTAAGCAACATAACTACTTATGAGGCTGGTTTCTTATTTAATTACTGGTCATTACCTTCATTCCTATTAATCTTTACCTCACTATTTTAACCTATCATTCATGAAAGTCAAATATCTGCATCATTATTCTTTCTGGCTTGGAAAGGAGCTGTATCTCCTGAGAAAATAGTGATTTTTTACACTTTCTGCAGATGCGTGGTAAGCCCCTTGGGCTTACGAAACTCTGTTCAGTGATTTTGAAGTTGCAAAAGTAAATGTTTGCTAGGTCAAAGACCTCTAAAAACAATTAAAATGAGGGGTATGATGTTTATATTGTTATAATTGTAATAAACATTTTTTGAAATATACACATATCTTGTCCAGGTTAACTGTAATAGACATCAAAGAGCTTTATGCATGATAAGTTTCTGATTAATGGTTCCATAAGTATATTGAAATCAAGTGAGCTTGGGACAATTCAGCTAAAAGATTGTTATAAATGAAGAAGGTTTTTAAAAAGATAATTCCTTATTATTTGGGATTCAGGCAATACAAACTTTTAAAAGGAAGATATCCTTGTTTAAATATCCTTGCTTGAATATACTTGAGAGAATATCAAGAAATAGAATGGGAAAATGCTGAAATAGCAATTGAGATAGGACATTTTTGCAAGGCTAAAATACTGAAAAAAATTAGAGGTCACTTAAAAATCTTAACTGTTGAGCCAAAAAGAGGAATGAGACAAGACTTGCTTTAATGGTTGAAGTCAGACATGAGCTCTCCCAGGCTAGGGTAATACAATGCATTGATGACAGAATTTATCTTAATAAATTAGGTTAATTTTGTGGAATTACTTTCTCATATATTTTTTTAATTAGAGAAGTTGTGAATTTACAGAAAAATCATGCAGAAAATACGGAGTTCCCATATACCCTCCCTAATATTAACATCTTGCATTAGTGTGGTAACTTTGTTACATTTGATGAACAATGGATGAGTATTATTATAATTGTACTACGAACTATATAGCCCATAGTTTGTGTTAGGGTTCACTGTTTGTCTTGTACAGTCTTATGTTTGTTTGTTTTTAAGTTTAGTAACATATATACAAACTAAAATTTTCTCTTTTAACCATATTCAAAAATACAAATCAGTTGTGTCAATTACACTCACCACCATCCATTAGCACAACCTTTCCATCACCCCAAACAGAAATTCTGTACCAATTAAGAATTAAATCCCAATTCCCTCCCCAACTTTGACTCCTGATAACCTTTATTCTAGTTTCTGACTCTATGAATTTGTTATTCTAATTATTTCACAACACTGAGAGCATTCAATACTTGTTCTTTTGTGTCTGGCTTAGTTCACTCAATATATCTTCAAGGTTCATTCATGTTGTCACATGTATCAAAATTCGATTCCTTTTTACAGAAAAATAACATTTCAATGTATGTATGTACTATAATTTGTTTACCCATTTTTCCATTGATGGACACTTAAGTTGCTTCCATCTCTTGGCAATTGTGAAAAATGCCACTATGAATATCTGTTCCAGTTTCTACTTTCAATTCTTTTAGATATATACTAGAATTAAGATTGCTACATCATATGGTAATTCTATACTTACTTTCTAAGGAACTGCCAAAGTGTTTTCCACAGCAGCTGCACCATTTTGCATTCCTACCAACAATGAATGAGTAGAGTTGCTATTTTTCCACATCCTTTCTCACGTTTGTTATTTCCCAATTTTTTAATAGTAGCCATTCTAGTGGGTATGAAATGGCATTTCATTGTGGTTTTGATTTGCATTTCCTTAATGGTTAATAATGTTCAGCATATTTCCATACATTTTTTGGCCATTTGAATGTCTTATTTGGAGAAATGTCTACCAAGTCTTTAGCCCATTTTTGTTTATCTTTTGTTACTGAGTTGTAGGATTTACTCATATTTTCTGGATATTAAACATTAACTGGATATGTAGTTTCCAAATATTTTCCTCAGTTATATAGGTTGTATTTTTACTTTCATGATGAGTACTTTTATGCACAAAAGTTTTAATTTTGATGAAAGCCCATTTATCTCTTTCTCTCTTGTTGCTCGTGCTTTGGGTATAAAGTCTAAGAAACCATTGCCAAACACAAGAACCTGAAGATGCTTCCTTATGTTTTCTTCTAGGAATTTCATAGTTTTGGTTCTTATATTTAAGACTTTAATCCATTTTGAGTTAATTTTTATATGGTGTGAAGTAGGGGATCCACTTCATTGTTTTGTATAGGGATATCCAGTTTTATCGGAACCATTTGTTAAAGAGACTATTCTTTCCCTATGAGTGGATTTTGCACCCTTATCAAAAGCCACTTGGTTACAGATATGAGGGTTTATCTGAACTCTCGATTTGAATCCACTAGTCTATGTGTCTGTCCTTGTGCCAGTGCCATGCCGTTTTGACTACTAGCTTTGTATTAATTTTTTAAATCAGGAAGTGTGAGTCCTCCAACTTCGTTCTTCTTTATCACGATGGTTGTGGCCATTTGGGACCCCTGTCTTACCATATAAATTTGCTGATTGGCTCTTTATTTCTGGAAAGAAAGACTGTTGGGCTTTTGATTGGGATAGCATTGAATCTATAAATTGCTTTGGGTAGAAATGGCATCTTAACAATATTTTGTCTTCCAATCCATGATCTCAGAATATCCTTTTATTAGGTCTTCTTTGATTCCTTTTAATAATAGTCTGTAGTTTTCCATGTGTAAGTCTTTATGTCCTTAAACTTATTTCTAGATATTTGATTATTTTCACTGCTATTGTAAATGGAAGTTTTTCCTGATTTCCTCTTCAGATTGTTCATTACTAGTGAATACAAACACCACTGAATTTTGCTTGATGATCTTGTACCCTACCACTTTGCTGAATTTATTAGCTTCAGAAGCCTTGTTGTGAATTTTTTCAGTACTTTCTGTATATAGAATCATGTCATATGCAAATAGGGAAAATCTTACTTCTTCCTTTGCAATTTGGATGTCTTTTATTTCTGTTTCTTGCCTATTTTCTATGACTACTACTAGTACAATGTTGAGTAAGAGTGGTGACAATGGGCATGATTGTCTTGTTCTTGATCTTAGAGAAAAAGCTTCCAGTCTTTCACAATTGATGTTAGGTCTGGGTTTTCCAAATAGGCCCTTTATCACATTGAGGAATTTTCCTTTATTTCTGTTTTCTAACAAGCAGTGGTGCTAGATTTTGTCAAATGCTTTTTAAAATCAATTTAGACGATCATGAGTTTTTATCCTCCAATTTTTTAATGTGATATATTAAATTAATTGAGTTTCTTATGCTGAACCACCCTTTCCACTTAATCATGGTGCTTAATTCTTTTAATGTGCTGGATTCAGTTGCTAGGGTTTTGATAAGTATTTTTGTATCCATATTCAAAATGATATTGGTTGGCAATTTTCTTTTCTTGTGATATCTTTACTGACTTTGGTATAACGATAATGTTGGCCTCATCAAATGAATCAGGTGGTGTTCCCTCCTCTTTGCTCCTTTGGAAGTCTGAACAGGATTGGTGTTAATTCTTCTTGGAATGTTTGGTAAGATACCACTGCGAAGCTATCTGATCCTATGCTTTTCTTTCTTGGTAGTTTTTGATTACCAATTCAATTGCTTTACTTGTTATTGGTCTGTTGAGATCTTCTATTTCTTCTAGAGTTAGTGTAGGTAGTTTGTATGTTTCTAGGAACTTGTCCATTTCATCAAGGCTATCTAATTTGTTGGCATACAGTAATTCATATAATCTTTTTATACTCCTTTTTTTATTGTAGGGTTGGTAGTTATGTCCCCTCTTTCATTTCTGATTGCCATTACTTGCATTCTCTCTTTTTTTTTTGTCAGTCTAGCTAAGGGTTTGTCAATTTTATTGATCTTTTTAAAGAACCAACTTTTGGTGTCATTGATTCCCTCTATTTTTATTCTCTATTTAATTTATCTCTGATGTATTCTCTGTCATTTCCTCCCTTGTGCTCATTTTGGGTTTAGTTTACTCTTCTTGTTCTAGATCCTCCAGTTGTGAGTCCAGGCCTCTGATTTGAGAGAATTCTTCTTTTTTAATGTAAACATTTAGAGCCTTAAATTTCCCTCTCACTATTGTCTTTGCTGTATCCCATAGGTTTTGCTATGTTGTGTTTTTGTTTTTATTCACTGCAAGATATTTCCTAATTTCCTTTCTGATTTCTTCTTTGACCCATTGGTTGTTTAAGAATGCTTTAATTTTCACATATTTGTGAATTTTATAATTCTCCCTTTGTTATTAATTTACAGCTTCTTTCTATTGTGATAAGAGAAGATGCATTAAATGATTTCAATATATTTGAATTTGTTGAGACTTGTTTTGTGATCTAATATATGGTCTATCTTGGAGAACAATCCATGTGCACTAGAGAAAGATGTATTTCATGCTGCTGTTGGGTGAAATGTTCCATATATGTCTGTTGGGTTTAATTGTTCTGTAGTATCGTTCAAGTCTTGTATGTCTTTATTTATCTATGATCTATATGTTCTATCCATTATTGAAAGTGGCATACTGAAATCTACTCTTAAAGTAGAATCATCTATTTCTCCCTTCAAAATGTAAATATTTGCTCTTTTATATTTTGGGGCTTTACTATTAGGTGCATATATTGCTATAATTGTCATGTCTTCTTGTTGAATTGACCCCTTATTAGTATCTAGTGACATTCTTTATAAGAGTTTATGACTATGACTTCAAACGTATTTTTTCTGACATTAACATAGCTACTCTAACTCTGTTTCGGTTACTATTTGCATAATATATATAGTTTTCATTATTTCAACTTACAACCTCTTGTTGCATACTGCACATTTTAATATTTTAATGTGCAACTTTGGGATTTAGTCTATGAGCAAAAACAAACCCAGGACAAGAAGCAGGCTCATAAAAATGGGAGAAGACTCTGCACTTCATATTCACCTCAGGTTGCTCTTGATACGAGGGCTGAACTTTGAATGAGAGTACCAGCCAACACAGGGCAAATTTGCAAAGACTGTGAAAGATGTTTTTGCAATGGATTTCTCCAATGCAAAAATATTCTCAAGGATATCTCTATCATAATTCCATTGTTACAAATAAGAAGTTGGAAGCTATAGCAAAATCATTGTTGTTTCTTTGAAGTAACTTTTCCTTCTGTCTGGAAGTTTGTAAGATATTTCCCCATGGTTTTTAACTCAGGAATTTTCCCAGAAGTTTTCCAAATTGTGTCTTTTCTCATAAAAATTGGTGAGTCCTTTCAATTTGCAACTCCAGTTTTCCTTCAGTTCATAAAAAGCTTTACTTATTTTTTAAATAATTATTGTCTATGTTTCTACTTCTTTTTCTGAATCTCCAGTGATTCATGGTAGGTTTCCTGGATCTAACATCCAAATATCTTTTATTTTCACTAATTTCTATCTCCTAAGCTTTTTGTTCTGTGGTTTGAGACATTTCATCTACATGATATTCTAGGCCATTATTCAAGGTTAATCAGTTGTGATCCCATTCACATAACTCCAGTTAATTTTTTTGTTTTCTTGTTTTCTTGTTTGTTTGTTGTTATTGTCATTTTTACATTAGGGTTCACTGTGTTGTACAGTCTTTTGGATTAAAAAAATTATTATAGAAAAATATATGCAACCAAAAACTTCCTCTTTCTCTGTTCTTGTAGGCAGCAATGGACCTGCAGGCAGACTGTCAGACCACAAACAATGGGGAAAAGTCTTACCTTTCCCAACCACAAAGGCAGAGGGGATGTGAGCCAATCATGTGGCTCTTCCTCGGCTCCACAAGGAACACAGTAGAAGGGTCAGGCTGAGCACTGCTGACCTTTCCCTTGGAAGTCCAGTTTCTTTGCAAGCTTCACTTTCCCCAAGGTCTGCAGCTTTCAGATTCCCACCCTGTGACTCTGTATGCTCTCCTATACCCCAAAGGCAAAACCCCCACAACAACTCTCTCATTCATCCTTTCCAGCCCTCTCCTATTTGACTGGCCAAACAATTCCTTGGATTAAGTAGTGTAAATATGCTGGAATTGGAAATGAAGGCAAAATACAATTGTCCAACCTGCCATTTCTCACACAAAATCAGCATCAGAATCAATGACAACTGTGCCTAGAAAGGCAATGAGTATACTTGTATCTTCCCTATTAGCTGGCCCCTGAAATTCTATCATGAAAGCTCCTTCTTTCTGGCTCAAAATTTTTCTTCCCATTAAAATATAAAGAAAAGGAAATAAAAAGGTGAAGGAACTGCAGGGGAATATTAGTGCATTAGCAGTAATTTACACATCAGGGTGAAAATGTTTTATCAACTCCTAGATTGAGAAAACAAGTATATTGAGAGAAAGTAAGGGGAAAGTAAATTTCACACTAGGCCAGAGGGGATGGGAAAAGTAGTTTGAATGTGGCCATTGAGCCAAATATAGGTTTAGGAAATGGTGTCTAAGGAGGTGAGGATAAGTTCGCTTCAATTGCAATTGTGAGTTGGGCCTCTAAATAATTTTAAATAAAAACAGATTAAATTGCTCCTTCTCTTTATTTAAAAAAACTCTCTGATAGGAAATCTTGAAAGCACAAATTTCCAGATAATTCAGGAGATAAACATTCTCAAATGTCTCAGGTTTTGAATAATGTGAACTTAAAAAGCACATCACCTAAATTGTACACACCAACTAGTGAGATTTATGCTCTCATGAGGAACAAACCTTTTAACAAAAGGTCTGGAATGAAAAGGAAGCACCAAAAACTTAAAAATTGAGAAGAGCTCTCAGCTACCAAGTACAAGTAGTACTTCTAAAAGGTATTGATAGTAAATCATAGAACAATGATAAGCATTTCCAAAAATTCCCTGAGGCTCTCACCAGCACAGAACATCAGGAAACAAAAATGAGTGTTTCATGGAATTGTAGGAAGCAATAAAGAGCTACAGAAAGTATAAATGTGTGGGTAGATAGAAATTAAAATTGACTTCAAAACAACAAAAATAATAATTGGTAAGATATGTTATATATCAAAACTAAAACACATGACAAACATGATACAAAGGTAAATACAGGAGGATATAAGGAAATAAAATGGTTTCAGGTTTTTTAACATGAATTCATGAATGGTAAAGTTATTACTTTAAAGTATTCTGTAATAAATCAAAGATGCATATTCTAATTTTGAGGGTAGTGAATAAAAATAATATAAGCAAGTACAACTAAAAATTAATATTGAAGATTAAGAGCCAAAAACTGGAAACTGGAAGAAATTCAAATGACCATCAACATGAGAATAAACAAATCGTGGGATATTCATACAATAAAAGACCTAATAATAATGAAAAAGAATGAAATATTACATGCAACAGCATGAATGAATCTTGAAAACATTTGGATGAACTAAAGAAGTTGAGCACCAGACAGACATTTTCAGAGTAAAAAATAAAAAAGAAATGAAATACTGCCCTCCCCCCAGCTCACACACATATTGCAGCATGGCTGAATAATATTTCATTGTAAAGATATACCATATTTATTTATCCATTCATCAGCTGACGGACATTTGAATTTTTTCCACTTTTTAGCTTTTCTGAATAATGCTGTTATGAACATATGCATATACCTTTTTGCATGGATATATGGTTTCAGTTCATTTGGGAATACACCTAGCAGTGGAATGACTAGGTCATATAATAATTCTATGTTTAAATTTTTGAGGACTACCAAATTGTTTTCCAAAGTGGCTGCATAATTTTACATTTCTCCCAGTAATGTATGAGGGTTCTGATTTCTCCACATTCTCAGTAAAACTTGTTATTGCCTATCTTTTTATTATAGTCAACCTAGTTTGAGTTTGGTATCTCATAGTAGTTTTTATTTGCATTACTCTAATGACTAAGGATGTTGAGTATATTTTCATGTGCTATTTGGCCATTTGTATATACTTTTTTTGGATAAATGTCTCTTCAGTTCATTTGTTCATTTTTAATTGCTATTTGCCTTTATATTGGTGAATTGTGAGAGTTCTTTATATATTTTAGATAGATGTCCCATATCAGATATATGAATTGTAAAGATGTTCTCCAAGTCTGTGGGTTGTCTTTTTGCTTTCTAGAGTGTATTCTTTGAACCACAAGTTTTTTGTTTTTTAATTTTGATGAAGCCAATTTGTCTATTATTTCTGTTCTTTTTTGTCATAGCTAAGAAACATTACTTAATTTTCCTCTCAAAGTTTCATAGTTTTAATTTCTATATTTGGATCTTTGATCCATTTTGAGTTAATCTTTGATATGATGTAAGGTAGGGGTCAATTTCATTCTTTTGCTTATGGAGATCCAGTTGCAAACTGCACCATTTATTGAAAAGACTATTCATCCTCAAGTGAGTTGTCTTGCCACCATAGTCAAAAATCAATTTATGTAAGTGTGAAGGTTTATTTCTGGATTTTCAATTCTATTCCATTGATGTATATGTCTATTCTTATGCCAGTACCACAAAGTCATGTTTACTGTAGCTTTTTAGCCAATTTTGAAATTGGGAAATGTAAGTCCTTCAATTTTGTCCTTTTTCAAGATTGTTTTGGCTATTCTGGTTCCTTGCATTTCAATATGAATTTTAGAATAATGTGGCAATTTCTACAAAAAACAAACAACAACAACAACAAAAGCAAAGGTAACCTGGAATTTCATAGAATCTGCACTGAATCTGCAGATCAACTTAGGGAGTATTGGCATCTTAATAATACTAAGTCTTCCAATCCATCAGCAGAGGATGTCTTCCCATTTATGTGGGTCTTCAATAGTTCCTTTCAACAATCTTTTCTAGTTTGCAGCATACATGTCTTGTACTTTTTTAAAAAATTATTTTATTGTTGTAAAGCTATTGTAAATGGGTCTGTTTTCTTAATTTCAATTTTGAATTTTTCTTTCCTAGTATATAGCAATACAATTGCTATTTGGTGTATTAAATTTTGTATTCTTCCAACTTCCTGAACTAAGTTACTAGCTCTAATAATTTTTTGATTACTTACAAGATTACATAATCTAAAAATAGAAATGATTTTATTTCTTCTTTTCCAATCTGGATGCTGTTTATTTTTCTTGCCAACTGCAACCATAATACAAGTGGCAAGAATGAATAACCTTGCCCTACTCCTGATATCAGGGGGAAAGCTTTCAGTCTAAGTATATAGGCTGTAGGTTCTTTGTAGATACCCTTTATCAGTTTGAGGAAGATCTCTTCTATTCTTAGTTTGTTGAATGTTTTTATCTTGAAAGGTTCTAGATTTTGTCAAATGCTTTTTTTCTGTCTTTTGAGATAAGCATGTGCTTTTCTTCCATTATTCTATTAATATGGTTATTACATAGATTGGCTTTTGTTCATTGAATCCACCTTGAATTCCTGAGATAGCTCTTAGTTGGCCATGGTGCATCACCTTTTTTACATGTTGCTGGACTTGGTTTACTATGATTATGTTGAAGAGTTTTGCATCCATATTCATGTTTCTGAAATTTTATAACATCCTTCTGTCTTTCTCCTGTGTACCCTTCCTTCAAAATGAGATAATTTCTTAGGGAGATCATAACAAAAACTAACATGCCACATGAGTCAATATAGCTTTTAATATTAAAACTCTATGTCACCTGTGACATTTCCATACATATCTCAGAAAGCAACTTCCTCAAATAATTAATTACCCAAGATGTTTTGCATTTTCACACATGGAGCTCCATTTGAACACTCAGCCCTTTAGTGTATTTCACCTTCCACATACAGAATGCTGATATCCTAAGGTTGACATGCATGATGGGATTGATAGGAACTCTTTACAAACCATTGCAGTTTCTCCCCAGGAGAAGATGGAGAGACACACTTTAAAGTAGATTTCTGTTTGGGTTTGATATTTTCATAGTTATTTTTTTTAACACACATATGCAAAATTCAACTGAGTAGAGATTATATAAAAGTCTTTGAAGAGAAAAAAAAAAGTTAACAAAAATGCTAGGTAACTTTTCTGGGTTGTTGTACTTTAAAGCCCTTGATCAGAGTCAAGGTTAAAGAGAAAATTAGAAATCTAAAAGTTGACATTTAAAATAAGATTACTGTGAACTTATCTTGCAGTAACTGAGCAAACATACCCTGAGTGGTCATCATTAGTAAGACCAGTGTGAAATAATAAGAACAAGAGCAAGTTCATTAGAAAGTGATTTGGAAACATTTTGTCCAAAGCACATTTTGGTAAATAATAATATTGATGTAGATTAGACATGAATACTATTTATCATCTGTATTCCTGTGAACACTGAGAGGGCAGATATAGTATGTGTCTTGCTGCTATTTAAATGCTGCTAGGTATTTAAACTGTCTAATGAAGCATGAACCCATATTAGGGACACCCCCCCCAAATTTTTGAATAAATGGATAACTTAATGGTTAATGAGAAATAAACAAAAACCTCTTTGGAAAATCAATAGCTCCTTTCTTAGCCAACTTGGTCTATTTTACTATAAGTAAATGAAGCTAGTTCAATACTCTCCAAATCTGAACATAAAATTGTAGTCTGCTTGTACCTACTAATTGATCTCAAAGTAGCAGCAGATTGAGAAGAGAAGCAAACCTAAAATAAAGTTATCTAAAACATGAAAAGTTTTATTAGTCTTTGATCAAGATGCATACCTCTAGGTACAGATGAAATGCATATTTATAATTCTTATAGACTCAATTGCTTCTGGCTATAAACCTCACTGTTGAATTTCAACTTTAATTTTTATAGCCTGAGAGACATGCTTTTGAATATTTTATTTTTATTAAAAATATTAACATCTTCGATTCCATACTAATATCTTCTATTAACTTGTGGGAAAATAAGAAAATTATATAATAAAATTTTTCAGTCTACTCTTTGATTAATATGATTCCTTTCATGAAATGCAGGTCACTTTCTTAATTGATTTCCAAAATCTAATGTATATTTCTTTGCTTACATTAAATATGATGGTAAATTGTGTCTTTAAATATATTCCTGTGTCAGTATCACATTTACTGATTGCAACTTCTACCTTCTGTTATGGACATTTATGAACATACCTCATCTCTCTTGCAGACACTGGAGGCACTGAGGGTAGGAAGTTCTGTGTGTGTCTAAGCCATTTGTTCTGTTTTTAACAATATCACACCTGTGATATTGTTAAAATCATTAAATCATTAAAGGAGGGATTGGCAAAATGGGATAGATATGAACTGTCTTTCCATTCACAGACTGCTTCTACTTTACCAAAGGATAGCTCTAAGGGCTTAGAAACCATGGAGATGATGAATTAATCTGTTCAAAGACATGGTGGTTTGAAACTCTGTACCCCAGAAAAATATCTTCTTAAACTTAATCCATTCCTGTGGGTGTGAACCCATTGTAAGTAGGACCTTTTGATGAGGCTACTTCAGTTAAGGTGTGGCCCACTTCAATCAGGATGGGTCTTAATCCTAATACTGGAGCCATTTATAAGAGAATGAAATTCAGACATAGAGCCACAATAAGCAGAAAGAAGTCCACAGATGGAGCAGCCAGAAGCTGAACATAAGTCATGTGACAGAAGACAGAAGAGCCCAGGACCAAGGATCACCGGCAGCCAACCCCAGAATGCTAGTCTTTGTGAAGAAAGCATCACATTGATTATGCCTTTATTTGAACTTTCATTAGCCTCAAAACTGTGAGTGAATACATTCCTGTTGTTATAAGCCAACCCATTGCATGGCATTTGCTTGGCAATGAGGAGACCAAAACAAAAGGACAGTAACTATTAGCTGGGGGCAGAGAATAGAACAATAGAGAGTAAAAGAAGGAATATAGTTCTCTCTCTTCTTGGATGATAAAATTTGTATATATATATATAAATGTATGTAAATGTATTTATATACATATATATAAAAAACATAGATCAGCTGACTGCAAAAGACTGCATTCCATCCTACTGGTCTCTGAAACTGAACAATGCTCTTGAAATTTTAGGAGTCTTACAACCTTCTCTATCTAAATGTATATAGTTAGTTTCATGGCTGAAAGGTGTGTGTGTGTGGGGGGGGGAGATTTAGCTCATTTCATTAGTTTTCCAATTCTTTGTGATTGCCTATTATGCCAGTGGTTTAAATAGAATAAAAATCTATTAATATCATGAAAACATGCATGTCCATAAAAATCTAGCAAACACATCCAAAGCCACAAAAATGCACAGCCATTTCATTAGAGATTAGGATACTAACCTTTATAATGGACTGTAAAGTCTGTATACACCTCCCAACACTGTATGTGAATCAACTATTTCTCAATTTTACTTGTTTTAACTGGCTCAATCGTTTGCACACACATGGACTAATGCTAGAACAATTGATCACATGAAAGAACCTACAGCACGAACTGTCTCTCTTGTCAATAAATCATTAGGGCCCAGTCATCAAGTTTTAAGGCACGATTTTAAAGCAGAACCACCTCTTCAAGCCACATTGGCCATAAATTTACTCTTAGAGCAAAGAATCCAAATACTTTGTTCAAACAACTTAATTGACATTAATAATAACATATGACCAATTTGGAACTTTTCAGTTAAGCTGCACCATCTAAAACACGTTCGTTTTTACCTTTCACAAGAGAACCCTGATAGAGCAATATGAGTCATAACATTTCCTCTGTTTGAAGAATAAGAAGTTATGATGCTATTGCCCATCAAACCATGTAAATTTCAATAGTTACTGTATTTCTCAACATACTTTGAACATCCATTCACGTGTTTTCTCTAACATTCTCAGGTTTCCTACTGTGGTAGATTGAACTGTGTAAATTCAGACGTGTGCTCAGACTTAATCCACATTTCTGTGGGTGTAAACCTTTGGTAAATAGGATCTCTTGAAGATGTTAATTTTGGTTGGTGTGAGACCAAGCTGAATGAGGCTGGGACTTGATCTGGATTACTGAATCATTTATAAGCAGAAGAAATTCAGACATAGAAGGAGAAAGCTGTGGGAGGAGCCAGAAGCCAGAATTCAATAGAACCAGAAGGAAAAAGAAGAGGATATGGCCATGTAGTGCAAGCAGATACCAGCCAAGGAAGCCCAGAGATTGCCAGCAGCCAGCTCTGGAATGTTACAGACTTTGGGGAGAAAACATCACCTTGCTGATGCCTCATTTTGGACTTCTCTTAGCCACGAAATTGAGCCAATAAATTCCTGTTGTTTAAGCCAACTCATTGTGTTGTATTTGTGAAGACAGCTCAGGAAAATGAAAATACTGGTTTTATATATAAGAGGTAGAAGACGAGTGAAAGAACCAATATGCAAATACCTAAAGAGGTGATAAAGATTCCATCAATTATTTAGGACAAAACAGATGAGTGCCAAATACCAGAGCAGGAATCATAATCACAATACAAGAGAATTTCACCCCAAACAGCATTTAAATATCAGTGAGGTTTATAGTTAATATACGACCAAAAAGAAAAGAAGTGTCTTTCAAAATTTACCCCCTATTTCAATATAATTCTTGGTGACAAGGGAAGAAATAAAGGCATATAGATTTTGGTGCCAAATTGTAATGTATATATTTACTTGGTGAATTTATCAAAAATAACTAGCTGCCACAAAGATTGTCTGTGGATATTTAGGTCCTGTTTTCATAAGAGAAGCGTGGAACAATGAACTCACCCCACAAAAACACACAGGCAAAGCGGCACCCAGGACAAAGGACAAAGGGTCCTATATTTACTAAAAGAAGATAAAGAGTCTTTCCCTTCTTCTCTCAAATCTAATTTTATCATTAAGTGATTTCTGCATTCACCTCCTGATTCATATATAATATATGACTTTATATCTGCTTTGATTTTGTCTTTCCTGAATTGTTAGAAAAGTACCAAGTTTCATTGTCCCTGATTGCCAAGTAAGAGGATAAGTGTGGAAATATTTTTCAAGGAAAGCCTTTGCTCATGATAGTATGTGCACTCGGTAGTGCAGTACCTTGATTGTCACTCACTGTGAAATTATGAATAAGGCAAGGAGCTTCCTACAACACGATGAAGGATTCTTGTGTTTGCAGCATAGCACTACTGACCCGTGACAAGGGGAAGCACTCTTTCCACTTACCTAAAATTGTCCCCAATATGAGGGATTTGATGGCGTTGAATTCTGTACCTGATGACAGGGTGACTTGTCTCCTTGGACTCTGGTTAACCTATTAAATGTTCCATGAGAAGCAAACATAAAAATGTCAAGCAATTTTGATGATAAGAGGATGGGAATCAAAGAGACCAAGACAAATGATAAACTTTATATTACCGCTATCACAAAGGATAAAGAAGCCAGCTTGAAATAAAAAATGGCTTAAGAAAGGGGAAAACTGTTTATAAAACATTGCTAGAATACCTCAAATTCCATTGCATCCCACTCTCTAACTCCTTTGCCTCTATTTTTCTTAGTGTTATAAGTATCTATAATGGGTACAATCCTCACACAGATAATATAAGCTATTTTAAACCTTAAAGGTTTTATGTATCTCAGAAGAAAATTTAAAAAAAAAA